>PVJI01015904.1:0-39771 GCA_004026765.1 Micronycteris hirsuta
GGACCATTTCTGTTATTCTGTCTTTGACCTGGAACTTATCTAGGACAGGTGGAGACAGAAGCAGAAGCCACTAGATGCTCCTGCTGCTGAAACCAGCAGAGCCTGTCCTGGCCCTGGACAGTCACTCAGGCCAGCTGCCAGCAACTGAAATCTTAGAGGTTGTTGACCTTGAGCTTTCCGGATCATCAGCACCCTCACACCCCCTTACTGGCTCTGAAACTCCTCCTACTTTGGTGAAGCTGCTCCCCAGGGCTGTATGTACTTCTCTTCCTTGTTAGCAGCGTTCATTGTATACTTCTTATCAGTAACAAATTCATGTTGTAGAAAACTTGGAAAACATAAGCCAAAAACCAAAAACTTGTAACTGCCAATTGGGTATAATCAGTTAACATTTTGGTGTAAGTCCTTCCAGTCTTTGTAATATATGATTTACATTCTCTCTTAGAAACAGAAGCTGGAGCACAAAGCACTTGCTGTTCTGTAACCTTTTCCACCATGTTCTGGGCACCTCCCCGTGTTACTCAGCATCCCCCCGCCCCACCGCTGAACATCGCCGGGGCCGCACAGCGTTTCTGCAGCCTGTCTCTGGACGTGTGCAGTTCCTTTGTTTCTAGCTTTCCGCTGTGTAAAACTGTGCTGAGTTAAACAGCGCTGTAAATAAACCTTCGCCACATACTTGTGATTATTTTCTTAGAATACAGTCTTAGAAACCAAACAGCCGAGCAAAGGGATGCACATTTTTAAGTTTTTGGGTTCATACCAAATGCCCTTCAGAAAATTTGTACCAATCTGTTCAGCATATAAGAGTATTCACACCCTTTCCAATGCCCGTATTTTTGACTCAACTAATTATAAAACTTTTTTTTTACGTTTATGAAATTAGAAATATTCATCATCAGTTTGCTTTTATGTTTGGATAAAAAAGCTTCCTTTTCTTTGTATGTGTGCCTAAGATTGTCGGCATCATTGTGTAGGGGTCCAGACATCCATCACGTCTCTTATACGTGGTTGCCTTGGGCCTGCAAAACTTTTCTGGATATTTTGGTGCTATTTTGACTCTCTGATGAAGGAAGCCAGAACTGGCCTAGAGATGCTGCAGCTGCCCCCTGCTGGCTGTGATGTGTAGTGCCGGCTGAGAAGGTATGGCTGGGCTCCTGCTGCCCTTTCTTTAAAAAATATATTTTTTTAAAAAAATTTATTTAAATTTACTGATTTTAGAGAGAGAGGGAAAGATCGGTTTGTTGTTCCACTTATTTATGCATTCATTGGTTGATTCCTGTATGTGCCCTGACCAGGGATCCAACTTGCACTCTTGGCATTTTGGGATGAAGATCTAAGAGAGCTACCCAGCCAGGGCATGCTGCCATTTTCTGATAGCATCAGCCCCTCCCCTTCCCGCCATCACCAACCCATTCCAATATTTTCTAGTATTTTCAGCCTGAAAAGACCAGAATGCAGGGTGAGGAATGTTTTAATCGTTGTCTCCTGGGTAGTGGCAGATGCTGTTAGTACCAGGAGAGGCTCACTGGCACTGTGTCCATCCCCGGGTGAGAAGTGTGTCTGTAACAGGAGAATGTGCTGCTGTCTGTGTGGAGTGGGGAGGACTCTGAAGGTGAGGTATTCAAGCAAAGCATCCTCAGGTACCTGTGACCTCCTGAGATGGTGGCTTTGAAAGGTGACACCACGGACTGTGTTCATTTTGAGGAGAGAGTGCGATGCATGCATGCAGTTACACTTCAGGTGCCCTGGGGTCATCAGTCCAGCACCCTGAATTGTTAGGAACAGAACCAACACGTGACCACTAAAGGGGCAGGATCCAAGCAGGAACAACAGAGGTCTGGACGCCTAGACTCCTTCTTCATTAGGAAGCCTGTTCCTTACAACTGGCTGCTCTTGTTTCACAGTGCTGACAAGCTTTCTACACCCTCAGTGGATTAGCGGCCCATTAGCCGGACCTAACTTCCATCCATAGGAGCAGCGGATAATCACAGATGGAGACCAGTAAGACGTGACCTTTGGCACAGAGAAAGGAAGACTACAAATCAGCTCAAGAAGTTCAAAAGCCCCCAAGGTTGGGGTTATTGAGTAGAGGGGCAGACATACCACACCCTAGCAGTCCGTGTAGGTATCGCTGCACAAAGATCGTGAATCCTGCTGGACCAAAGTTCTTGTCAGAGAGTCATCAGTACTGAAGGGCCAAAGGCAGGAGTCAGAAATCATGCAGCAGGGGCCGGACAGGGTACCTCGGGGCCCAGCCTCCACTGGAAATGCACGGACAGATCTAGTCTTCTTTTCCTCTAGTGCCTCCTCTCTGTCCTTCACGCTTCAGCCTTTCCTTTGATCTAGTTTTGACTTTTGTGACTGCTGTGAGGCAGGGATCTTGTTTGATGTGTTCATTCCTGAATGGAGACCCTCTGTCCCAACACCATCCATCAGTAGTCCATTTTAAGAAAAATCTTTCATGTTTCTCCTCCACTGCTCCACAGACTACTTCTGATGCTAGTTGTGCGGGTTTTCCCACACCAAGCAACTCTCCAGTTCTCATCCAATCCAGAATTAGCACAGACCTCACAGTGGAAGGGGCCTGGCCCCCACTTCAGGCTACCTTCAGCTTCTGTTCAACTTGGCTGCAAATTGGAGGTTGCCATGACCCCTTGCTTGGGTTTCATAATTAGCTGGAGTGCCTCTCAGGACCCAGAAGAACAGTTTACTTACTATTGCCAATTATTACAAAGGGTATTTTAAAGGATACAAATGAACAGCCAGGTGAAAAGATACAGAGGGTAAGGTCTAGAAGGCTCTTGAGCTCAGGAGCTTCTGTCCCTGGATTTGCATAGCGCCTCCTTCCCGTCATGGAGCTGTGTTCACCAACCTGGAAGCCCTCCAAACCCCATACTTTGGGGCCTTTCTTGGAGGCTGCATCACATAGGCATGATCAATTATTCAACTCAACTGACAGCCCAGCCCCTCTGCCCGCTCCAGAGAATGGGAGGCACAGCTGAAAATTCCCAGAGTATCATGTCTTAATCTTTCTGGTGCCCAGCCCTCATCCAGGATCCCGGCAAGAGTCTCCTCATTAAAGCAAAAGACACTTGTGTCACTCAGGAAATTCCAAGCAATTTAGGAACTCTGTATCAGACATCGCTATCACTTGGGAAGTTACAAGGGTCTTAGGAGCTCAGTGTTAAGAACCGGGTCAAAGATGAAATAGTAGAACTGGGGGCAGAGCCGATGCATTTGTTTCTCATACCATTTCACATCCATCTTATACACACACACACACACATACACACACGTCCTGTCTCAATGTTCCTTCTTACTCAAAGCACATTTCTGTGTAGGCCTGGATCTGTTTCTGGGCTATTTCATTCCACTGGCCCTCTTGTCTGTTCCTGCTCCAGTCCCACACTCACCATAGCTTTGTAATCAGTGTTGATAACTGTAGTGCAAGTTCTCCCACCTTATTCTTCTCTAGGATTGTCATCGTTCTTCTGTATAAACTTTAGAATCAGCTTGCCACATTCCTTGCAGAAAACCTCCCAGTTAGGGACTTCATTGGGATTTCATTCCATTTAAAGACCAGCCGTTGAATGTTGCTTCACCCCATTCTTCCTGTCGTATCCGCCTGGAAATTCTGATGAAAATGTCAGACCATCTGAATTCCAGTTACTTCTAAAAGCCTATATGGTTCTTTTAATTTCTGCTTGGTCATTCTTTATCATCTCTTTTTCATATTTTTAAGGCTCTCTTATTTCTTAAACTTGGTATTTCATAATCTGTGTCTGATAAATCTCATGTCTGAAATTTTTGTGAGTCTGATTCTTCCGTTTGCTGTTTTTGCTGGCTCTGGCTCATGTTGCCTTGTTTCCTTGTATGTTATTTAAAAAAAAAAAAAAAACTATGACCTTATTATTTGTTTTCCTTGGAACTTTATCTTGGAAATTCTTTGAAGCCTGGTTTGAAGAGATTTTCTTCCTACAGAGAGTTGGACCTGCATTTCCTTCTGCTAACCCAGGGACACTCTAAATTAAACGTCTGGCCCAAGAGTTTTCTGCCTGTACAGGTATCAGCGAGCCCACAGGAGGGCCGTTTGTATATTCGGTCTGACCTGAGGTGAAACCCTCACACTGTCAATTACCGTGTGACCTCAGGCAAGTCATTTATTCTCTCTGCCTGTCCCATCATCTGTGAAGTAGCGATAATAACACCTGCCACCTAAGGCTATCGCTAGGATGAAATGGGGTAATGTATATAAATAAAGTGCTTGCATGGAGTTCTTTCACACAGTTGGTAAGCAGTGAATGTCATTCTTTTCCCCAGAGGGGCCCCCTTTTCTGCCCCAGCCAATGAGGGTGGCCTAGTGGGAGCCCCCAGCGTCAGTCCAGTCCCTCTCCTGGAGGATGTCAGTGAGGGTGGGAACCAAGTGCTTTGACCTGGCTCCTGTGGCTCCTTCTGCTCCAAGCGGGGAAATGACTGCATCCCTTAAGGTCTTTGAGAGATACTCGGGCTTCAGTCCTGAATAAGGTCTGGGGTTGTCTAGGAGGACACTTGGGGCTAGGTAACAAGAAAAATGACATTTAACAGACTCGCTTTCTGCTTCAGATGCTACAGGAATTTTTGGTTCACTGGTTATGGTTTTCTAAAAAAATATTCTTTGAAATTATATGGTGAAATATGAATAATAAGACATTAAAATTGTTTATCATCTCAATCATGGGAATATATTTTGAGAGCAATAGAAATGTGAAATAAACAGAGTTGTATGTTGGTATGAAGACATTTTAAATTCTTTGTACAATAAGGAGTATAACGTTTAATAATATGAATCAACTATATTGAGGAAAATGGGGAAAAGCAGGCTGGGTGGAAATATGTCTAGGTGTCAGTAGTGGTCACTTCCAAATGGTGGAATTCTTGAGGAATTTTTTCCCCTGATGGCAGAATGGCACAGACAGTGGTCAAAGGGTGGCCTTTGGGGTCAGAAAGTCCTGCGTGGCCTTAGATAGACAACAAGCTCTCCGCACCTTGGTTGTTGGGCTGTTCTGAGGCCCAAAGGAACGACGGGCCCAAAGCGCCCAGCCTTCGATCTGGCACAGGCCGGCTCCATGAGTGGTGGCAGTTACTGTTTTTACACAGCCATGTTCTCGCTAGATTTTTAAAATACTGAACGCATACTACCTTATAATCAGTTAAAATGTAGCAGCCACAACAACAGCAAAGACAGGCTGTGTTTTGCTGGCAAAGTATTTTACATTCCCAGATTGGGTGAGTTTCCAGGCTCTTCTCTAACTCCAAGGATGGGGCCAGAGATCTAAATGCTTGTGTGCCACTGCACTGGGGGGTAGGGTGGGCCGGGCAGGGTCCTGGTCCTGGCCTGGGGGAGGGAGGGGCTGGGAAGCCTGTGAACAGCAGCCCTGGCTTTAGATATGCTGAGCTTCTCCATTCTGTCCAGGACGCAACGAGCCCCTGAAGAAGGAGCGGCTGAAGTGGAAGAGCGACTACCCTATGACGGATGGGCAGCTGCGGAGCAAGCGGGATGAGTTCTGGGACACAGCACCTGCCTTTGAGGGCCGCAAGGAGATCTGGGATGCCCTCAAGGCCGCTGCCTACGCAGCTGAGGCCAACGACCATGAGCTGGCACAGGCCATCCTGGATGGAGCCAGCATCACGCTGCCACATGGTGAGCGGGCACGGTGGGGGGCCATCAGTGCCCTTTAGGATGGGGGAGAGCTAGTGGCAGGCACACCAGGAGTTGCCATCCAAGCTGGTGGGTGGTGGGTGTGGCTAGTCACTAGTTCACTTGGCAGCCCTTAGGAGCATGGACCGGAGTGAGCACACAAAGGAAAATGAGACACAGCCCCTATTTGCCCGGTGAGGGAAGGGAGGGTTACTGGCAGACCTCAAAGCAGTGTGATGAGGGCGGGCGAAGGGTTACTCAGGGTGCTTTGGGATCCCAGAACATCCGAGGTACCAACATTCTGTTGGGTGCTTATGTGCTGGGCACTGAACTAGAAGCTTCTGTGTTACCTAATTTACGTTCGTAGCAGCCTGTGGGACCGTGTAAAGAGGGGGTAACAGTAGAATTCTATAGAGTCTGAGACCTAGGTTTAAGGTATAACATCAGTGTCTCTGTTTCCCTGCTTTGTGATCCTGAGCTGGGAGCTTCTCGAATTTAAAGCCTCAGTGTGTTACTTCAAGTAGGAACACCTACCTCATAGGCTAGTTGTTGGGATTCAGTGAGATACTATAACATCCTTTAGTCTAGTACTAGCACTTAGTAGCTGCTCAAGGCACAGTGAATATATTTCTACATGCAGTGTGTTGTAGGGGTAAGGAAACGGAGGCCCACTAGGTACACCCTCCAGGTAAGACATGAACAGCAGGGCCTGTGCTATTTCATTCGTCCTCATAACCCCAGCACCCAGCCCATGTGCGGAGGAAAGAGTTGTTGAATGAGCAAATGGAAAGTTACATAATTTGCCAGGGGTGTACAAGCCAGTACCTGGCGGAGCCACAGTGCCGGCCCACGTCTTCCTGACTCCGCCTTGAGCTCCTCCCAGCTCATCCGGGGACACATGACTGCAAGGATTGGTTTGGGACTGTGGGGCCTCCACGACAGGCGTATTAGACTGCTGGGGCTGCTGTGACAAAGCATCACGGGCTGGGTGGCTTATTAAACAACAGGAGTTACTTCTCATAGTTCTGGAGGCTGGAAAGCACACTACCAAGGTGCCGGCTGAATCAGTGTTCAGCAGGAGCTCTCCCTGGCTCGTAGATGGCCACCTGCTTGCTGTGCAGAAAGAGAGCGAGCACTCTGGTGACTGTTTTTTTAAAATTATTTACTTATTTATTTTTATATTTAAATTCTTTTACATTACCTTTTAGCCCCCTTATACCCCCCTCCCCCAGCAATCACCACACTGTGGTCCATGTCCATGAGTCCTTTTCCTTTTTGCTCAACCCCCTAACTTCCCCCCACCCCACTAGCTGTCATCTGCTCTCCATCTATGAGACTGTCCCCATTTTCCTTGTTAGTTCATGTTCAGTTCATTAGATTCCACATTTGAGCGAAATCATACGGTATTTGTCTTTCTCTGACTGGCTTATTTCATTATGTTCTCCAGGTCTACCCATACCGTTGCAAAGAGTAAAATTTTCTTCTTATTTTTTTTACAGCCAAGTAGTATCCCACTGTGTAAATGTCCCACAGTTGTTTTATCCACTCATCTATTGATGGACACTTGGGCTCCTTCCATGTCTTGGCGATTGTAAATGATGCTGCAATGAACATAGGGGTCTTATGTTCTTTCAAATTAGTGTTTTGGGTTCCTTCGGATATATTCCCAGAAGTGGGATTGCTGGATCGAAAGGCAGATCCATTTTTTAATTTTTTTTTAAGATTTTATTTATTATTTATTTTTAGAGTAAGGGAAGGGAGTGAGAAAGAGAGGGAGAAACATCAACGTGTGGTTGCCTCTCACACTCCTCCCACTGGGGACCAGGCCCACTACCCAGGCATGTGCTGGGGATTGAACCGGCGACACTTTGGTTCACAGGCTGGCACTCAGTCCACTGAGCCACACCAGCCAGGGCCATTTTTAATTTTTTGAGGTATTTCCATACTGCTTTCCACAGTGGCTGCACCAGTCTACACTCCCACCAACAGTGCAAAAGGGTTCCCCTTTCCCCAGGTCCTCACCAGCACTTGTTTGTTGATTTATTCATGATAGCCATTCGGACAGGTATGATGTGATATCTCATTTTGGTTTTTTTTGTTTGTTTGTTTTTTAATTGTTGTAATTTTTTTTTAAAGATTTTATTTATTTATTTTTAGAGAGAGGAGAAGGGAGGGAGAAAGAGAGGGAGAAACAGCAATGTATGGTTGCCTCTCACATGGCCCTCACTGGGGACCTGGCCCGCAACCCAGGCATGTGCCCTGACTGGGAATCGAACCGGGATCGTCTGGTTCCCAGCCCGTGCTCAATCCACTGATCATTTTGGTTTTAATTTGCATTTCTCTGATAATTATTGACATTGAGCATCTTTTCATATGGTTATTGGCCATCTATACGTCCTCTTCGGAGAAGTGTCTATTCAGGTCCTTTGCCCATTTTTTAATTGGGATGTTTGTTTTTTTGATGTTGAGGTTTGTAGGTACTTTATAAATTTTGGATATTAACCCCTTATCAGATGTATCGTCGAATATGTTCTCTCATTCTGTGGGTTGTCTTTTTTTGTCGATGATTTCCTTTGATATGCAGAAACTTTTTAGTTTGATATAGTCCCATTTGTTTATTTTTTCTTTTGTTTCCCTTGCCTGGGGAGATATAGCTGATAAAAAAATGTCCGAGATTTTGATGCCTATGTTTTCTTCTAGGATTTTTATGGTTTCAGGTCTAACATTTAAGTCTTTGATCCATTTCAAATTTATTCTTGTGTGTGGTGTAAGAAGGTGGTCTAGTTCTATTTTTCTGCACGTATCTGTCCAATTTTCCCAACACTTTATTGAATAAACTCTCTTTAGCCCATTGTATGTGCTTGCTTCCTCTGTCAAATGTTAATTGACTATAAAGGTGTGGGTTTACAATTGACATACAATATTATATTAGTTGTGGGTGTACAAACTCATGATTAAACATTTATATTAACTTAGGAAGTGATCACTCCGGTAAATGTAGTACCCCTCCGACACCAGACAGAGTTCCTACAACATTGTTGACTGCCCCTATGCTGCACTCTACATCCTTAGGACTATTCTGTAACTGTCTGGAGTCCCTCATCAGGGCACTAATTCTGTCGGAGCAGAGGCCCACCTGAAATGATCTTTTAACTGTAATTACTATCATATACGCCCCTGTCTCCAAATACAGTGGCACTGGGGGTTAGGGCTTTGATGTAGGGATTTTATGGGCCCAAAATTCAGTCCCAGGCAGACTCGGACAGCCCTGTCTTCCCCACAGGCACCCTCTGTGAATGCTACGATGAGCTGGGCAATCGCTACCAGCTGCCCATCTACTGCCTGTCCCCGCCCGTGAACCTGCTGCTGGAGCACACGGAGGAGGAGAGCGTGGAGCCCCCGGAGCCCACGCCCAGCGTGCGCCGGGAGTTCCCGCTGAAGGTGCGCCTCTCCACAGGCAAGGACGTGAGGCTCAGCGCCAGCCTGCCCGACACGGTGGGGCAACTCAAGAGGCAGCTGCATGCCCAGGAGGGCATTGAACCATCCTGGCAGCGATGGTTCTTCTCTGGGAAGCTGCTCACAGACCGCACACGGCTCCAGGAGACCAAGATCCAGAAAGATTTTGTCATCCAGGTCATCATCAACCAGCCCCCACCGCCCCAGGACTGAGGAGCCCACAGACCCCTGAGAAGAGAGGCCAGGGAGGGCCTCTGGGGCTGAGAGGCCCCCAGGCTGGAGCACCAGGCCCCCACCCTTCTGCTGCCTTTGAGTGCTGATATTCTCTTCAGGGGTGCCTCCCCACCGCACGGCTGCTAGGTGAGCTGCGAAAGGACCCTGCCTCCCAGGGACACCGTGCACCACAGTGCCCAGCACCCAGGAAGCAGTGCTGCCACACAGACCTTGCCAACCTTGTGAGAGAAAAGGAAAACTGGGGCCTTCACCCTGCCTCTCACCCACGGCAGGTTCGAGCCATGAGGGCCAGCCCGGAGGTCCCTGGAGCCCAGATCTGTCATCTGGTGCTGCCAGCTGTGCTCACTCCGGTTTTCTGCTCAGGGTCTGAAGCAGCTGCTGTCTCCCTCTCCTGCCCCCACCTCTTGACTCTGCCATGGGCACAGTGCCAGTCCCCTGGAGGGGAGGGGACTGCTTGTGAGCCCCAGGGGCAGGGTGTCAGAGGCCAGCTTCTGTCTCTCCTGCCCCCAGCACAATTGGCAGAGATGAGGCAGGTGGCTGGACAGCTGGGCTGCTGTGCCAGGGGTCTGCACAGGGCCATCCCCTGGCTGTAGTCCAAGTGGTGGGGGGTCTGCAGCCAGTCATGGCCCCACAGCAGGTCCCTGTGTATAGACATATCTGCATATTTATCAATAAAGCCTTTTGCTCCTTCTCTCGTCTGGCTTTGACTTCAGGCTCTGCTGCAGCTCTCTGGAGCCCTGGGAGCCAGTTCTGGTGTGGGAGCAGGTGGGTGCACGCTCCCCCAGCTGCTCTGGGTGCAGCAGAGAGTACAGTGGAGCAAGCCTGGCACTGCTAGTGCCTGGGCTCTGTGTTCTTGTGGGTCCTCAGGAAAAACCACTTAACCTCTGAGCCCACTTTGCTTATTTTTGAAGTGGATGTGATACTCCCTGCCCTGCCTCCTCCTCCCTCTCAGTTTCTGGGAGGATTAAGTGGACTGACAGATGTGAAGAAGGCAGCATCTCAGAAAGGTCATGTTAGTTTCCTGCTGGTCTGTATCTGCAGCAGGAGGACGCTGGCTTCCAGCAGCAGCCCCTGAGCCAGGCCCCCAGGACTAAGATGTGTGCACAAATCCTGGAGACACTGTGCGCTTGGTGATGTTAAAGTGAAATCTCTGACAAATTCAGAGCATGTGTCGGCTTGCTCAGAGAAAAAAAGGAGCGGTTCCTGCCTGTCCTTAGGGGAAAGTGTGCACACAGGCAGAGAGGGTGCTGTAGATAAGTGGTTTAGCTAAGGGCAGGCCACATGAGTGTTGCAGAACCGCAGGGCTGTGGTGGCCACGGTTCACTAGCAGGTTAAACACCGGTCATGGCGACCCAGGGCTGACTCCCACAGTTCCAGGTGTGGGGCTGAGCAAGTTCAGGTCTGCTTCTCCTGTTGGGATTTTTTTTCTTTCTCAGTGAACACGGCTGGTCCCCAATCAGGGTGGCCTGACAGGGAACCAGGAGTAAAGGACAGTCCTCGGAGCTGGTGTCATCATCTGGGCTTGGCACTGCGCTCCAGCTCTTCTACCAGCTTCCTGAGACCCCTCTTGAAGCAAGACCCTGTACCTCTCGCAGGGGCCCCCTGAAACAGACAGGTGGCTGGCTTTGTCAGGGACTAAAGGACATAGAGCCAAATGCAGGAATGCTCACTGAGGGGCATTGTGGGATCCGAGAGGCAAACGCCGGCACAGAGGGAGGCAGCTGCCCTTGCCTCTGCCAACTACCCTGGCACTCTGGCCCGGATGAAACAGTCTGCCCCTTCCCAGAGTCAGCAGGGCCTGTTCCTAGGACAGCCTGGGGACAGAGGACTATCTTGGGTTCCCACATTTGCCTCTCAGGCCCCCTTACTAGCACTGGCTGGGTACAGTTTCCAGGCGTCCAGCAGGTGGCACTGCCATCAGGGCTAGGGGCAACCAGTGGGTCCTTTGGGCAGCCCAGCTGCCCTGGCTAAGGACCAGCTGGGCCCAAGCAGTCAAGACAGGCTGGACAGGCTCCTTCTTATTAGCCCTTGTTCTCAGGGTGCTGTGTCCTCTGGCTCCAATAGGCCAGGGGTTATGGGGGGCAACTGTCCTTGCCTCCCCTGCTCCCTGGGGCTGCACAGGGTGAAGGGGACAGGTGGGGGAGGCAGGTGGAGAATTGAGCCGGTGAGCTCATGGCAAAGGCGCCCAGCAAGGCGGGGGTGGGTGCCCTGGTCTATAAAGCCCCTGTGACTCTTTGGCCAGCAGAAGCGGGTTATGGACGGCACCATGGCAGGCTCCGAGGCGGTGCAGAGGGCCACAGCGCTTATTGAGCAGCGGCTGGCGCAGGAGGAAGAGAATGAGGTATGGGCAGGGGTGTGGGTGCCCCAGCCAGTTCTGAGGGTATCCAGCTCTGCTGTCAAGGGAAGGAAGAGGCTGGCTGCCACACCTGTGGTAGGAAGGACAGGTGTCCTGGGGCTCGACTCCAGCCACAGGGTGCTCCTGGTGGAGAAGAGGGTTGTTGGCAGTGGGAAACTGAGGCATCAGCCCCAAGACTGGAGGGACCCTGGGGTGGGTGAGCTGTGCTGGGCTCCTCCGAGACCCTGGCACCCACCTGGGCCTTGAGACATGCCGGGCTGCTCAGTAAGACAGGTGGGGAGCTGCCTGGGAATGGGGGTCCCTGAGACACCCCCCCCCCCCAGTTTCTGCATGGGAGACTGGAGCAGGAGAAACTCAGTGTTGGGTCACTGAAGAAGAGTCAAGGCTGGGAGCAGAGGGAGGAAGGAAGGGGTGCTGGGAGAAGAAGCATGTTCTCCCCAGGACTGTAGCCACACCTGGGAGGCCTTCGGAGCCTGGGGCCGGGGCAATTGCACTTTCTCTGGAAGCAAGAAATGGAAGAGGTGCATGCGAGCTTGTCCTACTCTTCATTTTATTTTAACTCCTACTTGACCTAGAGTCTGCTCTGCCCAGGGCCCAGGGCCGTGCGGAACGACAGGACCAGTAAGGCAGCCCTGCCTCCTTTTTACCAATCTGCATTCAGTGTAGCCATAGTCTGCCAGGTGCACAGCCATCTGAGAAACAAAGCAGAGTGAAGGAATGGTGAAATAAAGGTTAATCAGAAGAGAGGGAGCTCCAAGGGTGGGCGAATCCTTTCCACTGTGGGCCCTCAAGCACTTCCCTGTGAACAGGGAGGCGTTTGAGCTGGTCCTCCGAGAACTGGTAAGTGGAGATCAGGACGGGGGAGGGTATTCCAGGCTGGGGAAAAGACAGGCACTGAAGTTTGGGTGCAGGAAAGCATGACGGTTAAGAGAAAGTCTGGTAGTAGGTGCCAAGGCAGGGAAGGGAGGCAGGACAAAAACCAGAGAGGGCCATGTGAAAGATACTTATTCTGTGGGCAATGGGGAGCCACTAAATGTTGCTGAGGGAGGGAGGGTGGTGCCATCTGACCTATTTTAGGAAGGCAGCTTTGATAGCCCTGAGAAGGACTTGCTGGAGGGGGAAAGACTAGCCCTAACAGGAATGGGAGGGAGAAGATAAGTCAGCTTTGAGGTAGACTCCGTGCAAAAAAAGAGAAGAGGGGTGAATGGGGTGAGGAAGAGGGAAGCGGCAGGACTGCAGTGGAGGAAGAGATGAGGACTCGGGGAGGGACGGGAGGCCTGTGGGGGAAGAGCTTGGCCCGAGCCGGTGAGTCTTGGCCCGGGCATCTCTGCGTGTCAAGGAATGCCACTTCCCACTCCCCCAGGGCATGTGCATCAGTGCTGGGCAGGTGAATCATGCCACTGTGACATTTTTGGAGTGCTGGACACAGAGACCTTTAGCAAGGGGACATGGAGCAGTCCTCATCCATTCATTCATACAATAAATATAGCGGCAGGGCTCTCGGGACTCTGGGCACCACAGAGCCAGCCTTCCCGGGGAGTGCACCCCGGGCCCAGGCACTGTGCTAGGTACTGCACAGACATTCTCCACTCAATCTGTACGCCATCTGGGAAAGAAAGTGGAAGTTTTGTTGTGTTTTACCACCTAGCAGCCAATGCAATAAGCATTTATTGAGCACCTACTGTATGCCAGCCCACAAAGACACATCTGAAGCTGGGGACCGTGGAGTCTGGGTAAGACGTGGGTGGGCATTGGAGTCCCCAAGTGTTCCACCAGCCCCGAGCCCAGCAGGGTCCTCAGAAGAAAGCCTCTGTCTGGCCTGTGCCTTCTTCTTGGGGTGGGAGGGGAAAGATGGTCCTGGAGACCAGCCCAGGGAATGAGGCTCTGTTGTGAAGCACTTACCGGGCCAGGTCAACCCTGAGGACTTTGGGGTGGGCAGGGATGCCGGGCCCACCTGCAACCATCCATTCCCTCATTCATGTATTCTCCAAACTTTTACTGAGCGCCTACCATGTGTTAGGCCCTGTCACAGGTGCTGGGGATACCGACATGATTAAAATCCAAGCCCACCCTTTCACTGCTCCATGAGGAGCCCAGCCAGGGTCCCACATGCAGTGGTGGCTTCAGCCCTAGGTCATGTCTTGTCCCTGGGAGAAGGTGCAGTGTCTCGCTAGAGGACAGCACTGGGGAGACTTCAAACTATAAGCCCGACATAGAGGGGAGAAGCCAGTGGACGAAAGGACCTCCCAAATAAAGACCTGGGAAATCAGCCCTCAAAACAACCCTTGACGAGTATAACCCTGGAGCTCAGTGGGAAATGCTGAAAAGTCAGCTGAGAGCTCTGTAAGGCCAGCCATGCCCCACCCCCCCAGCTGCCATCTTGATCAGCGCCCTCCAACCTGGTGAATGGTCCGGGTGCACTGGAACTTTGGAGATGGGGCACCAACTCTTCACAGAGGGTGGTTTCCTTTAGAAGACGGAAGGAGGAAGTAGTCCAGGCAACTCAGAGCTGCACTTGGAGAAGAGAGTTGAAGGAGTTCCACCTGTAGTTTTACAGTGAGAATAGGGTAGAAGAGTCCACTTCAGGCTGGAAGCCGGGCACTTTTGGCTCCCATCTCTTAGGTTCCCCAAGAGCAACGTTTTTTTACACATTAGGATTTCACAGATCAGTGAAATCTGAGGGGGAAAAATGGGTATCTGACATCGATTTGCAAATTTTTATATTGCCAAGTAAGCCATTTTAAAAAGTAACTATCATCTCTTATCACAGTTATTTCATCAAAGTAAATTTTTAAGGCCAAAAGAGTTTTAAAAATAATCTTCGTGCTTCAAAAAGTGAATATATATCATTTCATGCAAACTCATTCCAGTAGCATTTAATTTTGTTTTGCTGGGAACGCAGGGACGTCAGTGGGCCGGTGTTTGAGCTGGAGTTGGGGTTGGGGTTGAGGCGGGGAACCAAAACTTGCCCCCTTTGTGGGATCTCTCCAGGAGCCCTGGTCTGGCCAGGGGCCCTCCGGGACCAGTGAGGAGTGGGGCAGAGGAAGGGCTCTGAGGCCTCACGGGAGCAGGTTCTTGGAGCTGCCCTTGGGGTGGTCGAGGAGAGGCTACCTGCCTCCCTGGACTCTGCAGACAAATCCTGGAGCACGTCCTCTCCTTGGCTTATCAGAAACTCCGGCGAGCCGCCCAGCAGAAGTTGCCCATGGACATGCTGGTGCTGGAGGATGAGAAGCACCACGGGGCAGCTCCCAGTCTGGCCTTACAAAAGGTTAAGGTAAGTGGGAGAATTCAATGTCGGTGCTCAGGGGACAGGTCAGGCACCTGTGGCCTTGCTCACTAGGCCTTGCTGCATCAGCTCAGCACCCGGAAGCACATCAGCAATGCAGCGTGTATGTTAACCCCCACCCTGACCTTAGCCGCCTGGATCTGGGTCTCATCTGCTTCTCCTAGTCCTGGGAAGGAAAGCTAGCCTTAGATTCTCTCCCTGGAGAAAGTTCTCCCATCCGCCCCCTCCAAGCTTAGCTCAGTGGTCACCACGTCCCCACCGTGGGGGTTGATGGGCCATGCCTACGCAGGGCCAAGAGCGTGTGCGCAAGACATCCCTAGACCTGCGGCGGGAGATCATCGATGTGGGCGGGATCCAGAACCTCATCGAGCTGCGGAAAAAACGGAAGCAGAAGAAGCGGGCCGCCCTGGCCACCCAGGAGCCGCCTCCAGAGCCCGAGGAAATAGTAAGCGTCCTGGGAGGACACTTGTGTGGGTAGGGGAGCCCTGGAGGGCTTGGATCCCCACGCACTGGCCCTCCATGGTGGCATTTATGCCCTCCAGACTGGTCCTGTGGAGGAGGAGGCATTCCTGAAAGCAGCGGCGGAAGGGAACATGAAGGTCATTGAGAAGTTCCTGGCCGACGGGGGTTCCCCGGACACCTGCGATCAGGTGACGTTCTCACCGACCCCTTCGTGCATGCTGGCCTCCCTGTCAGAGTTGCCCCCACCCCGCCCATTTGTGCGCCTGTGTGAGAACAGGCATGGAGTGTCCTTTGGGAAGGGTGTCTCAGATTTGGAATGCCTCCTTCCCCACCCAGGAATTTGTCTAAATCCTTAAACCCTTTCAACGTGAACCCCAACCAGAGTACCAGGTGTCACGTGGCTTTTTTAGGAAAGAAAGAGGAAGAGAATCAAATAAAAAGAGCCCAAGACCAGGAGTTTGGGGCTTGCATTCCATCTCTTCCACGCCCTAGCTACACAAGCTCCAGTGAGGCCCATCGCCTCTCTACGCCTCGGTTTCCTCCTCTGTAACGCAGCCCACCTCCCTCGGGGCATATTATGGAGATCAAATGGAATAATAGTGCTTTTATAAGTGTTTATTGAATGCATGAAAAACCGGTAAAGCACATGCTAGGACATGATATTTTTGTGTTATGTGTATATCCTTTAACATTTTAAAAATTTTGTGGTGCTAAAATATATATAACATGGATTATGCCATTTTAGCCATTTTAAGTGTACAGTTCAACAGCCTTGATTACATTTAAATACTGCGCAACCATCAGCACTATTTTCAAAATGTTTCCATCGCCCATACTTTTTGTTGCTGTTTCCTTGAAGCAGCCTCTTGCTCACCCCGCAGGGCGCTCTCCCACACTCGTAAACTGGGGTAGAGCCAATTAACCGGCACCCCCTGCAGCCTGCATTACCCTAGGCTGAGGCTACACGTCCCTTCTATTTTTTAAACTCCAGAGTCTTAATACTCTTGTTCTGTCTAAGCATCTCCTCCCTCTGAGCACTGTGCGAGGTACTGGAAGTATGAGAAAGAAAAAGACAAGGGTTAAAAGGGCCTGGGAGGCTGATGTTTCAAGAGACCAAAGCAGAAAGCCGTTGGGAAGGGAGGAAGTTCACTCTTTTCTTGAATCAGTAATCCGGGTGTACCTGCCCATCCTGGCCCTGGGCTAGGCACTCAGGGGAAATAGAGTCAAGTAAGACTCAGCCTGCCCTCAAACACTCTCTCACGCTGAGGGGTTGTCTGGCGCCTGGGTTGGCTCTTGCCTAGAGGTTTCAAGAAGCTGATAGCACTGGAGCTGCATCTTGAAGGAACAGTAAGAATTCATCAAGCACTCAAGGGAGTGAGGGCCAGATGGGCATTCTGGGACAGGGAACAGCCTGTGCAAAGGCCTGGCTTGATGTACTTGGGGGCGGTGAGAAGGTCAGAGTCTCCAGGGCATAGAAGGGGTCCAAGGCGGGCCTGGATAGAGCATGAGGAGCTGGCAGAACGTGAAAGAGATGGAGACCCAGAGGTGCAGGGTCTAGCATCAAGCTGGGGTAAGGCCTCGGCCTCGGTTTGTGTGGGAGATGGGCTCAAGCCTGGGGCCAGAGGTCAGGCCTTGACAGTCTCTATGGGGACAGTTCCGAAGGACTGCACTGCACAGAGCTTCCCTGGAGGGCCACATGGAAATCCTGGAGAAGCTTCTGGAGAGTGGAGCCACTGTGGACTTTCAGGATCGGGTGAGCAAGAGGGCAGGTATTGTGTGGGAGGCAGGAGGTGGGTCTAGACTCCCTCTCTGCGTGACAGCCTGAGACACAGACAGGCTGCCTCCGGGGCCAGGCCCCATCTCTAGTTCATTGGATGACCTTGGGCAGGCCCCCAGTCTCCTCCTCTGCGAATCTGGCTTGTACTAGATGGGCCACAAGGGTTCTTATGCTCCACTTGGTCCATTGGCCAGGCACTGGATGCCCCATCCCTTCCCTGTACCCTTCTGGGTATCTCCCTGCCCTTTTGACTGGGGTCCTTTCTCCCAGGGCACTTTCTTCCCTGAAGCTCTGCAACTAGACTCCATCTTTCCCTTCTAGCTGGACTGCACAGCCTTGCATTGGGCCTGCCGTGGGGGCCACTTGGAGGTGGTGAAACTCCTGCAAAGCCGAGGGGCAGACACCAATATGCGGGACAAGGTGGGGCAATACGCTTATAGATGTTGGGGTAGCTGCGAGCGGGGAGTGGGAGGCAGAGAGCAGAAAAGCCAGGGAAGGCAGGAAGGCAGTGAATGAGCCTGGTTTCTGGTCATTTCCATCAACTGCAGGTCCTTGGAAACCATCATCTGGGGGTGGGAACAGGAAGAGCAACTAAGGGGGGAGAAGAAGAGATTTACTGTCTTGGGGGCTTTGGAGCCACCCAAAAGATGCAGGATTTGTTCAACCATGCAATCCTTTATCATCCTTCTATCTGCCTACCCACTTATCCATCCATTCACTTATTTATTCATTCATTCATCTTTTATTTATTTATTCCTTTGTACATGACCTTGAGAAGTGACAGCCTCTGGGCCTCTGTTGCTCATCTGTAAAATGTTTTGCAGAGTTTTTGTATAGATTATGTGAAAAAAAGTATGCAAATTAATTATTTATTCAACATAAGGCTAATGTTTTATAAGCTTTTGCCATGCTCATCACATAGTCATCTCTCAATAAATGATATCTATTGTAATTATTAAAAGCAGGGCAGAGGAGTGAGCAGTTGCTCATAGCTGGGTGAGAGGGGAATCATGGAAGGCTTCCCAGAGGAGGCAGTATATAATGCTTCAGAGTTAGGCCATTGGATAGGGTGGTGAGAATTGTAGTATTCTTTCCCCTTCAGGGATCA
Organism: Micronycteris hirsuta; assembly: GCA_004026765.1. NCBI lineage: Eukaryota > Metazoa > Chordata > Mammalia > Chiroptera > Phyllostomidae > Micronycteris > Micronycteris hirsuta. The sequence goes on from PVJI01015904.1 coordinate 18,357, forward strand.
GGACTTGGAACTAGGACATGGGGAAGGGATAACTCTAGAATCAAGACAGCCCCCCTCCCAAAGGCACACAGTCAGGCCCCTTCGGCCAGCATTTCTTGCTTCCTTCCTACCCAGCTGCTGAGCACCCCCCTGCATGTGGCCGTTCGAACAGGGCACGTGGAGATTGTGGAGTACTTTCTGTCCCTGGGCCTGGACATCAATGCCAAAGACAGAGTGAGTGTCTGGGTTGTCTCTTGCCCAGCCCCACCATAGGGGTGCAGGCAGCCTGAGGGCTCCCATGTGCCCATGTGGGCCATGCTGAGTGTCACGCTGGCTCTAGGAAGGGGACAGTGCTCTGCATGATGCTGTGAGGCTCAACCGCTACAAAATCATCAAACTGCTGCTCCTGCATGGGGCTGACATGATGGCCAAGAATCTGGTAAGTTCATTCCTTTCCTGACTCAGTCATCGGTGAGCACGGCACTCCCAGGCCCTGTGCTGGGCACTCAGAGGAAGTAGAGAACTGAGCAAGACCCAGCCTGCCTGCCCTTGGAGCACTTTCACAGGGGAGAGTCTCTCTGGGGCCCTGGGGTTTTTAGGCCCACCCAACGTGTTGATCCTCTCTATGCCTGTCTATGTCCAGAGAGCAAGTGCAGACAAACAGCTGGAGGGGCAGTTAGGGAACTTCCTAGAGGCCCCCAAATAGACTAAAGGGGTCCTGATGTCCAGCCCCAGGGAGGCCAAAATCACGGAGGGACAGAACCGGAAGGAACCTAAGTACCTGGTGGGCATGACCATTCTTGGCACACTGTGTTTGTTCCTGTGGCCCTTGAGTTCTCTTGGGATCCCATGTCCCCTCCTCCAAGCTCTTCTTTGGGATGCAGAGTAATCATGAAAGAGAGGAGAATGGGGGGGTCCCCCTAAATCAAGAAAGACTAAGGGAATATGGGCAAGTCAGGAAGATATGGGGAGGGTATAAATGAGAACTTGACATTATTGACATTTGGGTCTGGATAATTAATTCTTTGTTGTGGGGGCTGTCCTGTGCGTTGCGGGATGTTTAAGCAGTGTACCTGGCCTCTACTCAAGATGCCAGTGGTACCCATCCACCACCTACCTCCACTCCCACCCACCAGTTATGATAACCCAAAGGTCCTCAGACATTGCCCATTGCTCCGTTGTGACCCGCTGGTATGGATGAGGGCACCTTCTGGTACTGCCTTCTGAACAGTGACCCGATCTCCCCTTGGTTCCCCCAGGCAGGAAAGACTCCCACGGACCTGGTGCAGCTGTGGCAAGCTGACACCCGGAATGCTCTGGTGCACCCTGAGCTGGGGTCAGAGCAGAACGGGCTGGAGGGTGCTGCTGAGAGTGGGCAGGAGACCCCCCAGCCTGGGCCAGCCCAGTAAACACCTGAATGGCCCCAGACCTGAGCCATTCTTCTGGGGAAGACCCAGGAGCACCCACAACCTACTGAAATAAAAAAAGTCATTTTGCTATGTGTGATATTTGTTTCTTTTTGTGTCCAAAATGGTGAGGAATGCAAGAATGAGCTGGGGAGGAGGGGACTGGGAGCTCTTTGACCGCTTGGGCCAGCCCTGCTGCATCTCCTCTCCTCCTTTCTTTTACCCTGTCACACCTCTTTCCAAGTCCCAGCACGGATCAGCTTCACTGTGCACTGGTCCTGGCCCGCCCCCCACTCTGTGACTGCTGTCCTGTGGGTCTGCGTGTAGCCAGCACAGGCCTGTCACGTGGCGGCCTTGACAGGAGGAGCCTGGTTGGCAAGTGGGGCAGCCAAGGGACTGTGGATCACCCAGACCTGCCACGCCTCCCACAGACTCAGCCAATTGGCTCCTCCAACCAGCCGCGGAACTGCCAAGCCGAAGCTGGCAGGGCTTCTGGCTTTGGGGCTGGGAACTGTGGAAGGAGGGCCTAGGCCCCACTAGAGACACCCTTTAGTGTCAGGACCCCGGGAGCCAGCCCTCCAGCTGGCAAAGGGACATGGGGTTGTAGCATTTCTCTAGCTGTTTTCCAGAGACAGGAAGACCCCCCCCTCCCAGGACCTACAGGCCTAGCCTTTGACCCTGGGGACACCCAGCCCAGCCTGCCCCAGGGCTGACAAATTAGGGGGCAGCAAATTTTTAACTGGACACATTGATCATTAACAGGGGTAACAAGGAGTCCAAACTCAGCCTCACGTAAGGGCAGAGGCTAGCTGGACCTCAGGCCTCCTGTGGAGATGCTGGGCCCCCGAGTCTTGTCCTCTATGAGGCAGGGACTGAGCAGGGGCTTATCTAGGACTGTGAGGGGCCGAACTTCAGGGGAGGGGAGGAAAGTGGACATCGCAGGCATCTACCCTCCTTTGACCACCCCCTTCACTGCCACCGCAGAGGTGGACTATGGGAAACTGGAGGAGAATCTACACAAACTGAGCACCTTCCCCTTCAGAGGTAAGTGGGCCTGTCCACTGTGGGGCTCGGGGGAGATGTGAATGACGCTGCTCTTCAGCCAGATGCCAGAGGAAGGCACACGGGCTCGTCGAGCCACTCAGGAACAGTGGACTACCCTGGGGTCATTTTATTATGGGACAGGGAGAGAGGGCACTGGTCTAAAGTCAGGAGATAGATGGGAAGCTGGCCTGTGACCTTGACTGAACCTCTCCTGCCTCAGTTCCTGCAGATATAAACTGCTAAAGCGCTGTCTTAGCTGTCAGCATTGGTGTGGGGATCAGACCAGATAATGGGTGTGAAAGTCCTTGTCCAGCAGGCACTCCGTGCAGGTGCGAGGGCGGCCAGGGTGCCAGGTGGCAGCCCAGCCAGCAGGCTCATTTCCCTCAAAGCCTTGTTTACAGTCTTCCAGGCAAAACCGCCCTTAGCCGAATTAATTCCTGTTCTGGGTCCTCTGACTCATTTCCCCATGCACACTGGTCTTTCCTCGCTGAGGCCGGGGACCAGATCGTATCTGTGGCACTCAACATGTAACACAGCCACAAGTGCAGTGAGTGAGGGCAGAAGAAGTGGGAAAGCCCTCCTGTCCTACCCTGCCCACCCTCAGCCATCATGCGTGACAACTCCCTGAGTCAATGCTCTCAAGCGCCCCACGTCACAGATGCGAAGATGAGGCTCAGAGTGACACAGTCACTCACCCGAAGTTACTTACTAGTACATGGCCGGGCTGGGCTTTGAACTCAGGTCTCACTGCACAGCCACGCTGAGTTTCACTCCACCACACTGACTGCCTGAGTTCAGGTGATTTCTACAGCGCCTGGGCAGCACCGGCTTTGGGAACGGAGTGGCTCCAACTGAGGTGGTAAAGAAAGTGGACTCTAGCCCTGGTCAGATAGCTCAGTTGGTTGGAATGTCATCCCGAATACCAAAAGGTTACAGGTTCGATTCCCGATCAGGGCACATACCTATGTTGTGGGTTTGGTTCCCCATTGGGGTGTGCACAGGAGGAAACCGATTGATGTTTCTCTCTCTCTCTCCCTTCCTTCCTTCCTTCCTTCGTTTCTCTCTAAAATCAATAGACATCCTCAGGTGAGGATTTTTTTAAAAAGGGACATGGGTTCTAGATTCAAATCCCAGCTGTGCCACTGACTTAGCTGTGAGCTAGTCCCCCCAAACGTCAGCCCCGCATCTGACACCTGGGAGTGATAACGTCCATCTCATACGATGGTGGGAGGAAAACCTGGGAGAATGCAAGTGATAGCATGCTGTGAGCTGTGGAGTGACACATTGGAAGGTATTGATTGCAATAATAACACTTATTAGAATGACAGTACTATTGAAACTGTGGGCAAAGCTGTTCTGGGACAGTGACCGCTGGCCTCACGGAGACCCCATTCATATCTCAGTGCTGAAGGGATGTGATCCTTCCCTAGAGGACAACGAATGTCCTGTGGCCACTCCCATACTGAGCTGTGGCACAAACTCAGTAAATTTCTTCTGGGGCTCTGGGTATTGGGGCCTGAAGGTCTGAGTTGAGACCTTGTTCTCTTGAAGCAAAGGGAGAAGCTCCTTGAATCTCTAAGAGAAAAGATTCTGCTTCACCTTCCAGGTTTGAAGATGCCTTAATGCAGGGCGTGGGGAGGGTAGACTTTGCCCCTGATGTATGCCTGCTGCCCAGAGAACCCACAGAGACCCCCAGGTTCTTTGGTCTGTCCCACCCCACCCCCAACGCCTGCAGAGGGCACGGGGGTGCCAGGAGAACACGGGCAGCAGTAGACTTGGCAGGGCGGTAGTCCGTCTCCCACACAACCCCTGCAGGCGCCTGCTCCCACCTCATCTCTGGGTGGGGTGCGGGCAGAGGCAGCGGGCTGGGCAGAAAGAGCCCAGCATCTGGAGTTAGAGGACTGGGAAAGAATTCTGGTCCCACCAATTACAGCAACTTTGGAGAAATCACTGACCCTCTCTAATGAAGTTTCCTCATTTTAGAGTGGGAATTGAGCCATAGGGTTCAACGCATTTCTCCCAAGGAGCTCAAGCATGAGGTCCTGGCACAAACCACGTAAAACCATCAGGTCCTGTCACTGCTCCCAGGACACCGCCAGATGCCCAGGAAGGGAGCAGTGAGCCACCTTAGCTGCAAAATCTGTGTGTCGCTTCCCTGATCCTTGCCCCACGTTTCAGTTCAGCACTCCTGGACCAAAGAGAGAACCACAGAGAGAAAGGTCACGTTGCCAAGGGCTCCAAAGTCGAAAGTCCTCCGAAGAGGGGAACCTGCCCTTGAGGAGTCAGTGAGCAGCTGGAGACTGTTAGGGAAGGCCTTGCCTAAAACTCTGCAGCTTTTTTATTTATTTTTAATGACAGTTGATGTACAATATTATGCAGTGATTAGAATTTATGTAACTTACAAAGTGATCACCCCAATAAATCTAGTACCCATATAACACCATATGTAGATACTACAAAATTATTGACTATTGTAGCTCTTTTTATTTTTTCATTGTTAATTTGAACTGATTATTTGAGTAGAGAGTATTCTTCTAGATAACATAACTGCAGACTAGCAGTGGAGTTGCTGCGGAGGGGACATTCGGTCCTGAACTCACTCCCACAAACCACCTCAGAGATGAACTTTGAGTTGTTATTTCCAAATGAGGTCACTGGACAACCACAGCGCTTCTCCAGCCCGCCTGGGGAGTTGATGTTCCCATAGAACTCTACGCTGGTGTCCTGTTACCTTAGTATGTGGGCTAGACCATGGCTTCTTGTGATGAGATAGAATATTTTTGTGTATATTAAAGCCATTACTGTGTTAAATAAAATATTTTGTTTAAAATATTACAATTTTTTTACAAACCCCTTTGGCTTTTTTTTTTTTTTTTTTTTCATTTTTAAAAATGTGTGAGATGTCTCTGGGTGGGAAACTAGCGTGGCCCAGGCCTGTTTCCTCCCGCAGAGGCCCTGGGCATAACGTGGGATTGTAGGCCAGGCCATCAGTTGTCTGTACGTACGGAGAGCCTGGCCAACCAGCCAACCTGCTCACAACATCCTGAGCCCATTTCCGGGGGTGGGCTGGGTGGTGGTGGTAAGTTCTGGGTTGCAGGTTCATCCCTAGGGCAAGAGGTAGCAGCCTCATCCTGGAATGGCCCCAGGGACCTGGGGCCCAGTGACATCTTTTGTCCTATCTGTTCTGCCTTCTCAGCCCTGCTGACCCCCGCCCACCCATTTGTGACCTCATGTTATTCCAGAATGAGCTCCTTGTTGGGCCTCTTTTCCTTCTGGACCTTGCTCCATAATGGGGCTTGGAGTTGCCAGTCGGGATAGAAAGCTGAGTAGGCAGATGTGGGTCCTGGATGGAGGAAGACACTGGCCTCAGGTAGTCAGGAATGGATGCCAGCCCAGTCAAGGGCGGCCTTCAACCATGGCCAACTTGACCCAGCAGTCTCTGCCTACTGAGAGATGCTGGGTGGTGAGGGAGAGAGTCCAAAGACTGGAAGATAAGGAGGACTGAGTTGCAGAATGGTCAAAAGCAGAAGACAGAAGGGACTCAGAGTTGAGGAAGCTGCCCTTCCACTGACCTTGGGGACAGCTGTCAGGGTGGGAGACAGAACCCAGACCCTCAGGCCATGCCTGCCAAGCTAGACAAGAGGGATGCTGTGGCCTCTCCCAACCCCCCCCCACCAATAAACCTCATAATGGGGTTCATTGCTGAGGCGGGAGGGGCATCCTAGGCAGGGTGCAGTGGGGGGCCTGCCTGCCAGATACCCACAGGGAGCTTGCCCTTTCAAGCATGAAACATACCATCTGGGCTCCCCCACTCCCAGTGTGCTCTTAGCTCTGCCTGCCTGGCGTAGGGTCCTGGAGACCTTCTTGGAGCTCATCCAGCAGCCATCATGCAAGGTGGTGCTGGGGACGGTCCTCTTACTTGGAGGTGGAAGCCTCATACTCTGGCTTCAGAGGAAGAGGAGAAGGAAGATAGCTTCTGAGCCTCCACAAGACCAGCACGAGCCACAAAGCACGCAATGCCACAAAGCACAGAATGACAACTGGATCAAGTCTCACTTTAGCCGCCTTTCTGAAGAGAAGCTGCCCACCCACAGCGGCACGGCCCCTCTGCAGCCTGAGGGCGGCCACAGAGAGGCCAGCACCGTGATGCTCATGGAGACCGCCACCTCCAGGCCAGGAGAAGCAGGTACTGCTCGCCACCAGGGGCCCTTCCCCAACAAGCTGAAGGTATCTGGGTCCTCAGTGGTCAAAGAGACCCACAAGGAGTCCTCATCTACAGATGAGGCTACGTGGGCCACCGTGGCTACTAGCACTAAGGAGATTGACGCCAAGGGACGGCAGCTGGCTAACTCCATGATGCAGCGTGCCATGGTTTATCAGAATTCAGGCCATGTGGAGGCCAAGGACATCAACCAGGAGGAGCTAAAGGCCTTCGAGGATGTGGAGATGAAGCTGAAAAGCAATTTCCTCACCCAGCGGGAAACCACTGTAGCTGGTATGAACCACACACACACCTTCCATGGCCACAGTCACCATGGCCACCAGGATCATCCAAGCCACCAGAGCCACAGCCTGCCCAACCGCAGCCATCAGCCCTATCACCCCTTCGAAGCCACCTAATCACGGATGGAACTGCCCCTTCCCCCAACAGGGTTGGTACACAGCCACAGGCCTGTTTTCTCTCCCATGGGACAACCTGTGTGGCCCAAAGTAAGATGCTCCACCCTGATCCCTTCCACCTTAGGCCCCCGCAGGGGTCCTTGGCCCCTCTGGCTTCATGAGCAGGTTCTGCCACAGAGGACAGCCCCTTGTGGAGGGAGAGCTGGGAAGAAGCACAGCAACTTAAACAGACTCACAGGCCCCTGTACATCCACTGAGAGAAAACAGATGAGGCAGATCCCAGGAGCAGCTGAGAGCCCCGCGCTGATGCCACAAGCCTGGAACTGAGCCAATAAAGCCTTGTACACCCTCACTCTGAGTCTGGGGGTTCTGTGGCCAGCTGCAGTGCTGGACAGGAATACGGAAAGAGGGTTCCTTCTCCCATAGACCTCTTGGTGTGGGCCTTGACCTCGGGCCTTTTCACTGGGCTGATTTGAGACACCATAAAATGGCTTCCTTGGGTTCTGGGGATGGAATATCTTCAGAGGGCTTCACATCCACCTACCTGTTGTTGTCAGGGAAAGAGGGAGCAGCCAGGATTTGGGGGAAGGAGGTGAGACAGACTTCTAGAAGCAAGGGAGTAAGCTGGGGGAGGGGGCTCTAGGCTCCTGTCCTATGGGCATCATCCTCACCGGGTCTATGGCTTCTCCAGTCACGTGGCATCCCACCCTGCAGTACCCTCTCTGCCTGTCTGCTCCCTCGGGCCCCAGGGGTCCCCATGGTGCTCCCCCATCACCCTTAGAGCTACCGTGCTCTATATTCTCTCCTTGTTTACATGAGCATGGCCGGGGCTGGGATAGTTGCTGCTACTAGTATGAACAGCAGCCCCTTCTTTTTGAGGGTGGGTTTGTGTGTTTTAGTCTTTGGTGGGTGCCACATTCTGTGTTAAGTGTTACGGCACAGACCTGTGAGGGAGACCCGTACATTCTCTCCATGTTGCAGACGAGGCTGCTGAGGCTCAGAGATGTAATCTGCCTGAGGTGGCTCAGACTGTCGGCGGTGTCACTGGGGTTAGAGCCCTGCTTCGGCTGACCCAGAAGCCCAAACCCAGGCCCCTGGCCTGTTCTAACCCCAGCTCCTTGCTCACTGTCCCCAGATGGGTCCACATCTCTCATGCTTATCCCTGTCCTCTTCCCACATGTCCTGACACTTTCTGTGCTCCCTTACAAGCCCCCTGCTTCCTCTTCCATGGTCCCAGGAAGCCATTTCTGAGGCAATGGGTGACCCCCAGTGAGGCAGCTGTCTCCCACTGGGAACTGAGAGAACTTGGCGGCATGGCACTGGCTAACCCCCAATAAGGCCTTCACGTAGAAATTTCTTCCCATTTCCATCTATTATGGGTTTACTGGTGGTTTCCAACCCGTGGGCCTCAAACTCCAGGGAGAAGGTGCGCTGAATCATTGCAAAGAATGGATAAATCTATCAACATCCTAAACATTGTGAGTTTTGGTAGAGTTGGGAATATTTAAATATTTTTGACATTACTAATAAGTGACTTTATATAAATGATCTATATTTGTGTATTTAAAATACTTTATAATAAAAACTTTAATTGGAAAAAATGGGGTCAATCACACGGGCAAGTGTTGGAGGCTGCTCAATTAGACAAAAGGCGAGAGTGGTGAGGTTTGGCTTCGACGCTTACGGCATAGCTCTAGCCAATGCGGCTCGGTTGGTTGCACTGTTGTCCCATAAATAAAAGGTTGTGAGTTTGATTCCCAGTCCAGGCATGTACCTGGATTGTGGGGATTTATCCTTGGTCCAGGCATGGGCATATGCAACCCCTCATCTCAGCACAGATCCCAGTCTGGGGACATACAGGAAGCAACCAGGTGGTGCTTCTCTCTCCCATCAGTGTCTCTCTCTCTCTCCCTCCCTCCCTCCCTCCCTCTCTGTAGAAGCAATGAAAATAATGTCCTCAGGTGAGGATTAAAAAAAATGCTTATCACGAGACTTCCAGCCAAGATGGAGGCGTAAGTAGACACACTGTGCCTCCTCGCACAACCAAAAGAGGGACAACAACAATTTAAAAACAAAAAACAACCAGAACTGACAGAAAAATCGAACTGTATGGAAGTCTGACAACCAAGGAGTTAAAGACACATTCATCCAGACCAGTAGGAGGGGCGGAGCCAGGTGGAGAGCATGAGGTGAGCCAGCAGTTTGTGGAGTGGTGGGGACAACGCTGCAGCTGCCCGGAGACCTGTGGCTGGCCAACCCAGACCCAGCGGGGCCCAGGCTGATGGAGCAGAAGGTCCTGCATTTGCGTGCAGATAAACTGGGAGAAAAAGCTGGGGAGCGAAACAGACCAGGCACTTCAGGGCTCCATCTCGGGGAAATAAAAGCCTCAAACCACTGACTGAAAACACCTGTGGGGGCTGAGGTGGCAGCGGGAGGAACTCCCAGCCTCACAGGGGAGTTCGTTGAGAGACCCACAGGGTCCTAGAATGAATGCGAGCCCACCCAACCAGGAACTAGCACAGAAGGGCCCACTTTGCTTGTGGGTAGCGGGGGAAGTGACTGAAAGCTGGCAGAGAGCAGAGCAAGCACCATTGTTCCCTCTCGGACCCCTTCCCCACAGACAGAATCACAAGGCAGTGATGTGGGTTACCCTGCCCTGGTGCACACCTAAGGTTCTTCCCCCTTATACGTAACAGGCACACCAAGAGAAAAAAAAATGGCCCAAATGAAAGAGCAGATCAAAACTCCAGAAAAAATACAAGCCACGAGGAGATCGCCAACCTATCAGATGCACAGTTCAAAACACTGGTAATCAGGATGCTCACAGAATTGGCTGAATTTGGTCTCAAATTAGATGAAAATATGAAGGATACACTAAAGGAAATGAGGGGAAATGTGCAGGGAACCAATAGGGATGGGAAGGAAACGGACTCAAATCAACGGTGTGAACCACAAGGAAGAAAAAAACATTCAACCAGAAAAGAATGAAGAAACAACAATTCAAAAAAATGAGGAGAGGCTTAGGAACCTCCGGGACATCTTTAAACGTTCCAACATCCAAATTATAGGGGTGCCAGAAGGAGAAGAGGAAGACCAAGGGATTGAAAACTTATTTGAACAAACAATGAAAGAGAACTTCCCCAATCTGGCAAAGGAAATAGACTTCCAGGAAGTCCAGGAAGCTCAGAGAGTCCCAAAGAAGTTGGACCCAAGGAGGAACACACCAAGACACATCATAATTACATTACCCAAGATTAAAAATAAGGAGAGAATCTTAGAAGCAGCAAGAGAAAAGGAGACAATCACCTACAAAGGAGTTCCCATAAAACTGTCATCTGTTTTCTCAAAAGAGATCTTTCAGGCAAGAAGGGGCTGGAAAGAAGTATACCAAGTCATGAAAGGCAAGGACCTACATCCAAGATTACTCTATCCAGCAAAACTCTCATTTAGAATGGAAGGGCAGATAAAGTGCTTCCCAGATAAGGTCAAGTTCAAGGAGTTCATCATCACCCAGCCTTTATTATATGAAATGTTAAAGGGATTTATATAAGACATGGAGGGTTATCAATAGGGGAGTGGGAGGGTAAGAAAGGGGGAAAAGATACAGAGAATAAGTAGTATAAATGGTAGGTAGAAAACAGACAGTGGGAGGTTAAGAATAGTATAGGAAATGTAGAAGCCAAAGAGCTTTTGTGTATGACCCATGGACAAGATCCAAAGAGGGGGAAAGTGGGGGGGGGAGGTGTTGGTATTCGGGATGGAGGGGAATAAAGGGGGGGTAATGGGACAACTGTAATAGCTTAATCAATAAAATATATTTAAAAAATAAGAAAATATATACTCTGGTAAGGCTATTTTCATAAGAAAAGAGAATGGTTAAATCATTGTTAGACCATCTACAAGGACAGTTAACAACCACTAGGCTCTTGCCTGAAAGTCAACTGAGGAGAGAAGTAGCTGGTTTCCCAGACCAAGGCTCCATTCTATTAAAGCTCCTCAAGAAATTGCTTAAGCATTTTGTCAGGAACGTTCATTTCTTCCCTGTGGGAAGATGTTATGAATTACATCACAAAGGAGTTCTGCCCCGGACCAGGCATGGGACAGTTCCTCTTTTACACAGCATATTGTCAGCACACCCCTCAACCGTCAGCATTTGAAGATGTCATGGAAGAAGCCAAAGTGAGGGGAACACCGTCCCTGACCTTGATGATTCCAGGCAAAGTAGGACAGGTGCCACATGAGGAGAACAAAGTGCTGTGGAGAACACAGGGGAGGGGCGTCGAGGGAAGGCTCTGTGGCCCTTGCAGTCCTGGAGGAGCTGAGACCAGGAGGGTGTTCCAGGCAGAAGGGAACAAACAGCATGAGCAAAGGTGCAGGCAGGAAGGAGGCAGCATGTCTGGGTGATCTTGACAGTCAGTTGGCTGCAGGGCAGCCTTTAGAGATAAAGAAAAGGTAGGAGAAATGGCCAGAAAAGGGACTACAGAGCCTAGAGCCCAGGAGGACTTAGGAGGCCATCCATTACACTTCCTTTCTTAAGAAATTTTGCCTAATCCCACAGGTGGGGTGGAGGACATTGAAGGGTTTGAGGACCTTTGTGAATTTTTGAGTAGGCAACAGGGAAGTGCAAGGAACACGTAGTAGAAGAAGTCAAAGGGGAGATGTCCAGGGGAGAGATCCAGGAAGACTTCTCAGAGAAGGTGGCAATGATGACAGACCAAGGGGCACAACAGTGAGAGAGCCTGTGATTGCTTTGGTCACAGGATATCTCTAGGTTGCTTGTGCATCCCCAGCCCCCAGACACCCACTCCCCTTCCCAGGCCACTCTGGCTGCCCAGAACAGTCAAGCATAACCCAGGGAGAGAGACTTTCCAAGTGGGTGTTTTTGTCTCATAGCTGGAGGGGCCTGAGAGGTCCAGAGTCCGCCTTCCCTCTCATCCCCACCGTCCTCCTCAAATCGAACGCTGCCGCCCTCCTGATTGACGGCTTGAGCACTTTCTCCTGACTTTGTAATAATGACAGGCAACACTGAGTGCCAGGTTCTGTTCTAAGCATTTTACAAATGATCTCATTTAAGCTTCACAACAATTCTTTCAACGGGGTGCTCATATTATCCCCATTTTTCATTTGATGAAGCTGAGCTTTGGTCAGGCCCTTGGCCCAAGATCTCATAGCTGGTAAAGTGGCACTCTGCTGCCCCGGTCTGCCTCTCACTTTCTTCGCTCCCATCTGGGACTCTGGCCTTTCCCTCTTCTCTAGCCCCCTCTCTACAACAGCAGAGACACATGGGCCTGAAACTGGACAGCCAAGTAGGAGAAGGCTCTTGGGGCAGCAGTTCATAATTCCAAAGGGCTTCCTTGTATATTTCCTTCTTTGTGCCTTTAAGGACAGCCCTCTAAGGTAGGATTGAAATGATTTTTATTGTCATCCTGTAGAAAAGGAAATGGATGCCTTAGGTGGTGTGGCTCAGTAGACTGAGCGCCGGGCTGTGAATCAATACGTTGCTGGTTCGATTCCAGTTAGGGCACATGCCTGGTTGCAGTCCAGGTCTCCAGTAGGGGGTGTGGGAGAGGCAATCACACATTGATGTTTCTCTTCCCCTCTTTCTGAAAATAAATAAAGAAAGAAAGAAATAGAGACTCAGAGGCGTGATGTGACTGGCTCAATCACCAGGTGACTTGCATCCAGTGCCTCCCTGACTCCACTGCTCTCTCTCCCCCCAGCCTGGCATTTGTTCCCTCTTAGGAGTCAGGACTGGGTCAGATGCTCCCTTAAATGACACAAGAAAAAGGCCACTGGGAGTCTTGAGCACAGGGGCTTCCCTCGCCCTCCAGAGTGCTGGGCCCAGCTATCCTGCTGTTGAGGCCCCACTGGTGGAAAGACCCAGGGGCTTCAGGAACTGACCGCCCAGAATGAAGAGATACTTGGGAGTGAATGGCTATGGCTGAAAAAGTGGCTGGAGCAAGAACTCACCTCAGCCCCCTTCGAGGAGGGACGGCAGGTACAGTTGCGGGGAGAGATGTTCTTCCATTTGACTAAAGGGAGTAGCAAAAGCTTGATCTCTGTCTTTGATCTCTAAATCAGAGGGTGCCGGGCCAGTCATGGCCGCCCTGGGGCCCTTTCCAGCGCTGGCAGCTCTACGAATGGGGATGACCCACTGGGAAAGCCCTGAGGCTCATGCAACAAGACAGGAGGAGACTCCTACCGTGGCTGCCAGCCCGACACGGAGGCATTGGCCTGACACGGAGGCATTGCTCCTAAGGAGGCAATCCAACAGAAGCCAAAAGCTATTTGCCTCAAGATGTTCCCTGCAATGTTAGCAAGATGAAACAAAACAAAACAAAACCCTGGAAAAAATGTAAAGTATCCAGAGTTATCCTGGCAACCTACTCAGTGGAATCTAATGGCCTAGTGAGCAGCATGGAAAGGCTTTGTGGTGTAACACGGACCCTACATCACACTGTGTCCCCTGAAGATGACTCACGGGAATAATCTCTCTTGGTCCCAGTGCCAGGAAACTCTGTGTTTCTCCAGGGCAGCTGCTTGCTTTAGTCTCGAGTCCTGCATGTCTGTCAGCTGACCATGTTTCCCTTTTAGCTTGGATTGTCGGGAAGCTCCAAGGCCAATTCATGGCCCACCGCTCCCAACTGTATGGCAGGGGGTTTGAAATCAATATCGTTTCCAGGTTTTTGTTCTTTTTTCCTCCCAAACACTTCTATTTACTAATAATTTTATTGTATTTTATGCTGTATTTGTCAACTATTGAAGAAAAATATATTTTGGAATACAGTGGGGTAGAGAGGAGAAAGAAGAGGAAAGAGAAAGGTTTTTTTTTAAAGGAGGCAAATGGGGACTTGAACAAGTGTAGCCATTAGATCGCCAGCATTATTCGGTGTCTTCTCACAGAAGGACCCAGAGGAGACCACAGACCACCGATGCTGGTGAGCATACGGGTGCAGTGCTCACAGAGTCAACTGAACTCACCGCTTCCTCTCCGACCCTGGAATTGGAGGGCCTAGATGTCTTAGGAAAGTGTCATGGCAGAATTTATTCTTCTTAAAAGGAGGAAATACTTTTAGAATTTGACAGTAGCCAATCAGATGAAGCCTCTCATGAGTGCATAACGCTGGTGAACGACCGTCTGACCCCTTGTGATGATCTGCAGGAAACTCCTTTGAGTGACGCTGACTTTTCATAGTTCCCTGAAGGTTCTTACTTAAAAGATGATAATGGCAAATATTGAGCTGGATATGTAACATCAACATTTTTGATGTAGTTAAAGCAGCACCTTTGCGTGTGGCTACTATAAGCCAACAAGCTGAATTTTATGTGTTCAAAAAAAAAGGAGGCAAACAGTTTTACTAACATTCCTTTTGGATTTCGCCGAATAGTGGCAGTTCCGCTGGTCTCTCATGGATATAAAAGGGCTGACACCTTTAACTGGTATTGTTAGAAACCGTTTCAGTGATAGAAAATAAAATAAATAAATAAAAGAATGAAATGTCGCTCTTCACCCAGAGAATTGGCAGAAATTAGTGCTGACCATCCCCAGTGTTGCGTGCTGGGCACTGACAGACTCTTCTTTGTGCTGATGGGCTGTGAGCTGGCTGATCAGAGAGACCCACGGCACGTGCAGGTGTGCACGCGTGTTTGACTCGGCACTACACACCTAAGTAAACTGTAGGGAAACTCTTGGGCATGGGCACTGAAGACTTCACAGAAAACATTTGTTTCAGCATTGCTAGGAAAAATAAGGAAACATTCCGCCCTGGCCCATGTAGCTCAGTTGGTTGGGCATTGTCCCGCAAGCCCAACGGTCGCAGGTTTGATTCCCAGTCGGGGTACACTCCTGGGTTGCAGGTTCGGTCCCCACTTGGGCCCCATGTAGAAAGCAGCTGATTGATATTTTTCTCTCACATCAATATTTCTCTCTCTCTCTTTTTTACTCCCTTTCCTTGTCTCTAAAATTTTTTTAAAAATATTTTAACTAAATAAATAAAACAAGCCCTGGCTGGTATGGCTTGTGGCTTGAGTGTCAGCCTGTGGACTGAGATGTCCCTGGTTTGATTCCCAGTTAGGGCACATGCCTGGGTTGTGGGCCAGCTCCCCAGTTGGGGCCATGTGAGAGGCAATCGATTAATGTATGTCTTACACATCAATGTTTCTCTCCCTCTCTTTCTCCCTCCCTTCCCCTCTCTCTAAAAATAAATAAATAAAATATTTAAAACATTAAAAATAAATAAATAAATAAATAAAGACAAGAAAACATTTTAAATGTTCTCAAGGGGAGAGTGAAAAGTAAATTGTGGTCTGAGTTCACAAATAGAATATTATATAACAATGAAAAATGAATGACTCAGAGTTGCATGTCCTGCTGTGGACAAATCTCAAGACCCAATGCCCAATGTCGGGCAAAAAATGGCAAACTGCGGGAGATACATATGTTTGCTTTCATTTCTACAAAGTTTAAAGTGGCAAAACCTGTTATGTCTTGTTTATGGGTCCAAATGTGTGTCTTAAGGGTATAAAGACAAGAATGGGAACAATAACCTCTGAATCAGGACAACAAGAGGAGGAGAAGGGGACCTGGTTGGGGGGGGGTTGCCATGGGTGCTGAATACACACATGTGGATTATGTTATTACCTCTTCTTTGGGGCCTGGCTAAAACAGTTCATTAAAGCAAAGAAAACATGGTGTGAACACCTTTACTACAACTGGGTAAACATTCTGGCTGCATCAGGACAAAGATGGGAAGGAAAAGTAGGAAAAACTATGGCTTTCAGGAGTTAGGAACCCTAGTGAAGGTAAAACGAATGTCCCTGTTGTTCATCAGAGGACGGGAAGGGGACTCTTGATGAGATGTGATCTCTCCTGCAGGCTTTGTGGTCCAGGGCTCCAACGGTGAATTCCCTTTCCTGACCAGCAGTGAGCGCCTGGAGGTGGTGAGCCGCGTGCGCCAGGCCATGCCCAAGGACAAGCTCCTGCTAGCTGGCTCTGGCTGCGAGTGTGAGGCCATAATGCCCTGGGCCCTGGGGGTGGCTGGGGGTGGGAGGCCAGGCTCCTTGGCCCAGGGGCTGGGTCCAGTCTACTTGTTCTTTCTCTTCTGTACCACTTGCTTGCCCCAGGGTCCTAGCCCAGCCGTTCTTCCTCCTCCTGTTCTCACCCTCCATGGCCTGGAAAGAAGACTCCCTCTTTCCTCCCGCAGCTACTCAAGCCACGGTGGAGATGACCGTGAGCATGGCCCAGGTGGGGGCTGACGCCGCCATGGTGGTGACCCCTTGCTACTATCGCGGCCGCATGAACAGCGCTGCCCTCATTCACCACTACACCAAGGTGGGTGAGAGGGGTGGGCAGAGGGTTGAGGTCCGGGACCAAGAGGAGGCTGAGTGAGGGGGAGACTCTGCCTGAGAAGAGGAGGCTGAGAAGCTGGGGATGGAGTGGTGAGCCTGGGAAGGGGAGAAACGCCAGCAGGTACCAGCTGTGTGACGTTGGCTGGCTGCCCTAACCATGCCGTCACTGTCTCCTCCCTTCCCAAATGGGAGGAATAAAGGTACCCTTTTCACAGGGTTGTTGCGAGGACTAAATTCGATCAAATCATAAAGAATGTGGAACTATGTGCTTGGCACATAG
The DNA here is from genome assembly GCA_004026765.1 of Micronycteris hirsuta. Lineage (NCBI taxonomy): Eukaryota > Metazoa > Chordata > Mammalia > Chiroptera > Phyllostomidae > Micronycteris > Micronycteris hirsuta. The sequence continues at coordinate 35,034 of PVJI01015904.1, forward strand.
AAAGCACTCGCTAATTGTTATCCACTATTACTGCTTCCAAGCAGGCCGCAGAGCACTGTGACTTCTGGTCCAGGAGGTGGGCCTGGCCAGGGCTCCCTGGCCTGGACATGTCGGGCCCGGGCAGCTGCCCTCACCCCTCTTCTTTTTGTCCCTCAGGTCGCTGACCTCTCTCCAATTCCTGTGGTGCTATACACTGTCCCAGCCAACACAGGGCTGGACCTGCCTGTGGACGCAGTGGTCACACTTTCCCAGCACCCGAATATCATTGGCATCAAAGACAGTGGTGGTGATGTGAGTGGCAGCAGCTCCTGGCTGAGGGACCGCCCACTCCTCTTTTGCTACCAGCTTCAGGGCAGCTCTGGGACCTGCTTCAGTTTGGGTTCTCTTGGTCGGGTGGGCTTTCCCGGGGAGCCTCATCTGAGCTTGGGAGTACCTCACAGGGGCCTAGGCTCTCATCTGCCTGCACTGGCCAAGCCCCCACCCAGGCTGGCCTGAGCCTTGGGGCCCCACTCACACCAGGTTTGCTGTTCCAGGTGACCAGAATCGGGCTGATGATTCATAAGACCAGGAGGCAGGATTTCCAGGTGTTGGCTGGATCGGCTGGCTTCCTGCTGGCCAGCTATGCCATGGGTAGGCCTCCCACCGCACCTGCACTGTGAAGGGTGACCCAGATATACCCAGGCAGCTGGAAGAGACCATGAGGGCCGGGGCTGGGTCTGCAGAGGGCCTCTGTCAGCTTGTCTGCTCTGAAACCTCAGAAGTCCAGCACACTGCTTGCTTGTCTGGACACTGGGTGCTTGTGAGTGACCTTGTTTTTGGTGGGGGAGGGTAGCCATGTATAAACCCTGGCCTGTTGTAGAGATGCCTGCAATTTTCTCTAAGTCCCAAGCTCCCTGCTTAGGTGACAAATTTAGTTCCTCTAATCTCACAGAGGCCTTGAAGTCCTCCTCTGTATTCCAGAGTCGATTTTCCTCTCTCTCTGGTTCCAGGCTAGATTGAATGCTCAGACCTGCAGCGCTGAGCCAGGGATCTTCAGCTGCCTGATCAGACTCTGTCCCAGTCCAGGGTACTAGGATTGTCACCATTCAACCAACTGTTCTTGTCCATGGGGGTCAAGGTCCTTGGGTTCAGGTTGGATTTGAGCCAGAGGGAGCTGTGGGGGGTGGGGGACAGGAGCATCTGCTCCTTCAGCTGACACAGATTTAAGTTACTTTTCCAGAGCTGCAGGGTCGGTCCTGTGCTCTCCAGTCTGTGAAGACTTTGGCTCGTTGCCTAGGTCCTTGCCCATCCCCCTTTGCATATCACCATTGCTAAAGTTACAGGGGAAGAAGGGGGCACTCAGTTATGCCCCATTCCTGAGAGTGGGGTAGATGGAAAAAGCACAGGCTCTGGAGGAATCTGAGATGGAATCTCAGCTCTGTTGTTTATTTACTGCGTATCGGTGGGCAAGGCACTCAGCCTCTCTAGGCCTGAGTTTCTACTCTGTAAAGCAGGGAAGGTGTTGTGAGAGGCAGCACTGGCCCGCTCTCTGCCATCATGCTTGGCACATAATAGGGATTCAGTAAATGGCAGCTACGTTAGCCCATTCCTATTGGCCTACTCTCTCTCCAGTTTTGAAGCCCTTCTGCTTAGGGTCACTCCTAATTAGCCTTAGCAACACACTCACAGGCTGGCAGAAGTGGCAGGGCCTCTGCGATCACGACCAGCCCATACTCATTGCCAGGTGAGAACAAAGAGGACCAGAAGGTCTGTGACTTGTCCAAGTTCGTGCAGCCAATGAGAGGAAATTCCCAGAGTCCTGTGTCCAGAGTGCTTTCCACTCCCCCGCTCCTGTTCTGGGCTGAATTCACATGGGGGGCGGGACAAAGGCTTCCCATCCACTTCGCCTCCTTCCAGAACTGGTGAGTCAGGGCTAGTAGAGGAGTGTGGCGGAGTCTGCTGTCAGGCGGGACTGACTTTTTTGGGAGGAGAGGAATGCAGGGAAGCAACTGTCCTTGAGTTAGCCTTCAAGCTCTGCTCCCTGACCCTCAGCCTGCGGGGTTCTACTTCAAACATGCTGGCAGCTTTTCTCTCTGTACCCTGCGGGCTCACAGAAGGACTTTCACACGGCCACCCAGTGGCACAGAAATCCACACCCTAGCCGCCCAGAACAAAGAGGTCCCAGGGGCCCGAGTTTGTAATTCGCTGAGAGAAGAGGCTCTGGCTGATGTTCTGCATCTCACTCTGGGGCAGGAGGCGTGGGGGGCGTGTGTGCCCTGGCCAATGTCCTGGGGGCTCAGGTGTGCCAGCTGGAGCGACTCTGCCTCACAGGACAATGGGAAGATGCCCAGAAGCTACAGCACCGTCTCATCGAGCCAAACACTGCGGTGAGCTCCCCGCCAATGGCAGCAGAGGGTTGGGGGTGGGGTGTCCTCACTGGAGTGGGAACCAGGGTGGCCACAGGCATCCCCACTGAGCCTCTTTCCTTTCAGAAAGTCCTTTTAGAGAACATCCCAGTGTGGGAACTCCTTGTGCCTCCCCAGAAAATCTTGACTTCCAACAAAGTTGAGTCCCAACTTAAATGTGCATTAGAATTCATTTAGGGAATCTAGTTAAAATTGTGATCCTTTAGGCCCAGGCACAGGCACTGAGACAAGGGTGACTATGTCACCATCACTCAGGATGGTGACATAGTCATCCTGGGACCTTATGGAGGGATGCACTACCTAGAGAAAGGGACCACGGCCTTTATGCCAGTTTTATAAGGGGCCAGATCCTTAAAGAAAACAACAAAACAAACAAACCAAAAAACAGCCAGAATGATTGCGAGAACGATTGGAACGCTGGAGGTGTTTAGAGCCCAGATTTCCCAGGAGAGTTCTGTCTTCAAATAATCTATTCTGCAGTTGGACCACACACCCCAAGTCTGCGCTGGGCAAGTCAGGAAGAGCCAAGGGACAGAGCGGCCAAGTGCCGGGCGACACTGTGCGGAGCCATGCCGGCGTCTGAGGCCAAAAAAAAAAAAAAAAAAAAAAAAAGTGCCCCTAGAGACATGTTTTTCTGTGTGTTTTAGATGAACATAATACAGGCAGAGCCCGTGCACCCACTTCCCAGTTTCCCCCAGTGGCAACCACATCCCAGCCAGGATCCTGACGCTGAGATAGTCAAGGCACAGAGCACTTCCCATCACTCCTGATAGCCACATGTGTTCGCCTCCTGCTCCTGCCCCCTCGTTAGCCTGTGGCAACCACAGTTATGTTCACCAATGTTTTAACTTTATCAGTTCAAGGCTGTTATATAAATGAAATGATATAGTCAATAAGCTTTTGAGATTGGCTTTTGTTTCATTCGGTATAATTTTCTGGAGATTCATCCACGTGTTGCATGAGTCAATAGGTGGCTTCCTTTTTTTTTTTTGTTCAAGTACACTTGTCTCCATTTCCCCCCCAAGGCTCTCCCCACCCCCACCAACCCCACCTCCCACCCAGGTGGTTCCTTTTTATTGATGAGCAGTATTTCACGGTACGGCCACACCACCGCTCATCTGGCCATTCCCCTGCTGAAGGGCAGCTAGGTGTTTCCAGATTTGGCTGTTCAAAGCTGCTAGGAACATGCGCTTCTGTGTTTTTCATTTTTCTGGGAAAAGTATACAATTGCTGGGTCACGTGATGGTTGCATGTTTAGTTTTTTAAGAAACTGCCAAACTGTTTTCCAGAGTGGCTGTACCATTCTACATTTTCATTGGTATAAATGTATGAGTGATCCAATTTTTCTGCATCCTTACCAGCATTTGATCTTGTGACCACCTTCTATTTTAGTCCTTCTGATAGGTGTGTGGTGCTATTTCATTGTGGTTTTCATTTGCGTGTATCTTATGGCTAATGCTATTGAACTTTTTTTCATGTATATATTTGCCATTTGTATATGCTTTTAGATGGAATATCATTTTATGTCACATGCCCACTTTCTAATTGGATTATTGTTATTATTTTTTACTGTTGAGTTTTAGAAGTTCATTATATCTCCTAGATACTAGGCCTGTGTCAAATATGTGGTTTGCAAATACTTTCTCCCAATTGGTAGCTTGTCATTCTCTTAAAATGTCTTTTGAAGAGCAAAAGTTTTTTATTTTGATAAAGTCTAGTTTATCAATTTTTTTTATGCTTTTGATGTTAAGTCTAAGAACTGTTTGCCTACCATCAAACTGTGACAATTTTCTCCAATTTTTTTCCTAAAAGCTTTATAGTTTTATATTTTACAAGTTTTTGACCTACTGGTATTTTGAGTTAATTTTTGTGTGAGAGACTTAGATCAAGGCTCTATTTTATTTTTTATTTTTATTTTTTTGCCTATAGATATCCACTTGCTCCAGCAGCATTTGTTGAAAAGGTGATCTTCCCTCTATTGAGTTACTTTTGTGCTTTTGTCGGAAATCAGTTGGGCGCGTTTGTGTGGGTCGACTTAGGGGTTCGATACTCTTGCCATTGATCCGCCCTCTGCAATACCCTGCAGGCTTGATTACTGTAGTGTATCATAAACCTCACAGTCAGGCAGGCTGATTCTTTCCACTTTGTTTTTTCAATATTGTTTTAAGCAGTCAAATTCCTTTGTCTTTCCACATAAATTTTAGAATAATCTTGTCCACACCTACAAATATTCTTGCTGGGATTCTGACAGGAACTGTGTTAACCCTGCACCCATTTCGAGGCAACCGATACATGACCTATGTCGTCTTCAAATCCCTGAATGTGACATGTCG
>PVJI01015905.1:0-39765 GCA_004026765.1 Micronycteris hirsuta
GCTCAGTGGATTGAGCGCGGGCTGGGAACCAGAGGGTCCCGGTTCGATTCCCCGTCAGGGCACATACCTGGGTTGCAGGCCAGGTCCCCGTGAGGGCCATGTGAGAGGCAACCGTACATTGCTGTTTCTCTCCCTCTCTGTCTCCCTCCCCTCCCCTCTCTCTAAAAATAAAATAAAAATAAAATCTTTAAAAAAAAAATTTTTTTTCAAATCGTCTACAGCTTATACCAATGGTCTTCAAACTCTTGTTCCCAGATGCAAATAATTGTTTAAAAAAACAAAAAAGAACTATGTAGCTCCCTGCACGTTTAAGTTGAAGCCTACAATTTTTCACCATAAATTAAAGAATTTTATTTCTTGTTACTTATTAATAGCAGATAAAAAACAGTAAATATTCTATAAGATGAAATAGGAGAATTGACTGTAATTGGGAGTATTTCATGGTATGACTTGATAAAATAAGTTTTTAACTACCTTATTACATAAAACACTCTGAATCTTCAAAAATTATGTATAATTTATATCCATAGGTTTTGAAAAATCAGATCGTTTTATAAAACATTTCTAGCACCCTTAAAAAACAAAGCATCACTAGGCTCTGGTCCCTAAAGTGGTTCTGAATCTCCATGCTTTCCAACACATACTAAAATACCCTGTTTCTAAGGCAGGCTTTTCCCCGTAGGAGAAACAGCATAAGACAAGGGAAGACAGAAAGCTTTTGAGAGGAGGGTGCCCTCTTCGGATCTCCCCCTCTGTTCAGCACCACGCAGGTTGTTACACCCTTACAGCACGCAAGCTTTGAGATGGACGAGAGGTGTGGCTGTCTGCAAAGTGGAAGGTGGATTAGCAAGCTTACTCTCCAGCTCATGCGTTTTAGGGAAGAGTACTGTGGAACTCAAGGATCTAGAAATTGATCGACTAGGAATTATCCAAGCATATGTCCCCCTTGGAGAATTTTCATGTACCTTCAGAGCTATGTTTATCCCAAAATGAAGATTTCTCCATTATGTGACATCAAACAGCTATCGGATAAATTTCCCTGACTCATGCCACATCTTTTCTCCTTATTCCTCTTTTGCTTTAAAGAGGGAAAAAAAGGAAAATATTTTCCTAAAACATTCACCAAAATTTAACCCACCCTCACTTCAAAGTTGAATAACGCATTCATGATGATTCAACTTATGAAAAGGGATTGCTGGAGATACTAAAATTCAGAAAAAGTTCAGGAAATGATAAAAAAAGTTTAGAAAAGCAAGCAAACAAATAGTTGAATCTGAACACCATCAGAGTATGCTCTGCCTTCTGCCAATAAGCATTTGAATTTCAAATGGGAATAATGGTGATCATAATTCAACAGGCATACTGAAGATTTAACAAGAACCCCTTCCTCCACACACCCGCGACACTCAGCCATTAATACTGAGAATCATTAACGTAAGAAGTCAAGAGTCTTACCTTTTCAAAGGTAAGTTAGTTTTAATATCTACTTTCATTTGTATTTAATGAGTAAAATAAAGTTGATGCATGATAAAAATATACTTTCCGGAGGAATTTGAAATCTTACCGAAATGGAGAATCTTTTCTCCTCTTTTCTTTGAAAACATTCATGCTTGACTTCTTGGAATGGGAAGTTCCAAAATCACAGTCCTCAAACTCTTCCCAACTATCTCCAGACTTGAACACAGTCTGACCCCAACGCCTCCTAGCGCTTTTATGCCCCAGCATGCCATTTGGCTTCTGTGGTGGAAAATCAGTCATCATCATCTTTAATCATTTGCTGAATGATTAAATATGCACAAGCTATTATATTTGATATTAAGAGTCCCCATTCTCAAGGAGTCTTCCATATAGTTAAGGATATATATACACACACATATATAAATATATAGGTGTGTATGTATGTATATATATACACACATACACACAAACACACGTAAAAGTATTAGCATAAATACAGGTAGCGCATGTTAAAAATACGACAGGAATTGATGGAAGGGAGTGATCCCTGTGAATCTGGTTTGGAAGGAGACTCGATACTTAGGATCGAAACTGACTCCACACTGACGTGTGATTGGAAAACTGCCATGTGTAGCTGGGTCTCTTTAGGCAAGTGACAACGTCTCAAAGTCTTCGTTTCCTCCTCCTTAAATGGGAACATGTAGTATTTACCTAAATTGGTGTTTTTGAATTTAATAGTAAAATACATTGAAAGTCCTTAGGATAGGGCCTAGCACATAGGTATACTAAAGGTTAGACATTATTATTGCTGTTGTTGTTATAGTTATTATTATTCTAGACTTCAAAGAGGAAATGTACAAAGTATGGCTTTTTTTTTTTTAATTTTTTTTAAAGGCTTTATTTACTTATTTTTAGAGAGAGGGGAAGGAAAGGAGAAAGAGAGGGAGAGAAACATCAATGTGTGGTTGCCTCTCACATGGCCCTCACTGGGGACCTGGCCTGCAACCCAGGCATGTGCCCCGACTGGGAATCAAACTGGGACCCTTTGGTTTCCAGCCCGCGCTCAATCCACTGAGCTACACCAGCCAGGGCTAAAGTATGGCTTTTTAATAGGAGAGTGCCAGAGTTTGTTCCAAGAAAATAAGGCAGACTAATTTTACAGAAGCAGATGGTTTACGCTGAAGTAGCAGGAGTCAGAGTTGCAAAAACAGACTGGTGTTACACTATGAAGGGCCTAAGAAAGTGCAGTCATCCTCTGGACAATGGAGAACACTGGATGTTTTTGAACGAAAAAAAATAATAAAGTGATGTGATAAAGGCAACATGCTAGAAAGGCCAGGCTTCAAATAGGAAGCCTTTAAAATTATAGTGGCAGGCAGTGACAAGGGCAACAGATTCAGAGTGGTTGGAATGCTCAGGAAAAAATACATTTGTTTTAACAAAGAATAGAAAGTCTGGACTTTGGGTCTATCTGAGCAGAGGTCAAAGGAGAGTGTAGCAGACACTGCTGGTTGCCCACCTGGGAGCCAATCTCCCCTTCTTCCTTACTAATATTTTGTTCAGTGCAGCAATGTGTCCTGTTAAAATACCCAAACCCCCAGCCTTCCTTGCAGCAATAGGTAGTCACGTGACATGATCTAGCTAGTGAGCTGTATGTACAAGTCTGCTGGAAGGGGCTTACAGGAGGGACGTTTTTAGACCCCGCTAGCCTATGCCGATATATTTCACTCTTCCTCCTTCCAGAAGGCAGGTGCAACCCCACAGGAGCAGCAATCATCTTCTGTTCATAGGAATAAAAGCTGCTTGCTAAGGGTAGTAGAACAAGAAGACAGAAGCATCTGGTTCTTTTTATAAGTGGCACCAGCCCTGGCTTGCCCACTACCAGACTTCTTTTTAAGAGAGAAAAACAACCCCTTATTGTTTAAGTCAAAGTGGTCATATTTCTGTCATAAGTCACTACATGTAATCCTAGTGGACACAGGAGGAAAGGTCAGGACACTTTAAAAGTTTGAGTCCAATCACCTCAGAATGGTGGTTCTTTTAACAGAAATAAGGAATGAGGGCCCTGACTGGGTTGCTCCATTGGTTGGAGTGTTGTCCTGTACACTAAAAGATTGCTGGTTCGACCCCTGTACATACCCTAGGCTACAAGTTTGATCCCTGGTCAGGGTACATGCAGGAAGCAACCAACCGATGTATCTCTCTCACATGGACGTTTTTTTCTCTCTCTTTCCCTCCCTTCCCCTCTCTCTAAAATCAATAAACAGATCTTCAGGTGAGGATAAAAAAAAGAAATAAAGAACAAGTAAGAAGACCTGGCTTGGGGCAGACAATGAGTTGGTTTTACTCAAATTTACATGGGGTATCTTAGAGACATGTAAACTGAAAAATCCAAAAGGCAATTGCAAATTAGGGACTTTGGAAGCAAGGTCAGCAAATACAGGTATGTTGGGAGCAAGAAGATACTTAAAGAATGAATATGTCATTGCTTGAAGCTGATGATATCATAGTGATGGATGATGACAAAAAGTGTTATTTGCCAAATTCTATTACACTATTTTCTTTGTCAGGGAGCATGAGCTCCAGACTAAGGAGGATAACAGAATTTAAAGTCCCAGATGAGTAGAGTTAATCAAAAGTTATATTTCGCTGAGTTCAAGACTCTTATTTCAGCTGAATTGTATTTTAGGGAGCTGCTGCGGTATGCTGCTAAACAACGTCAGTAATACCAAGTAGTCTTGTATGTCTGAGGAAATCGGAAAGGGGCAAATATTACTTTTATAAAGTAGGTGAATTTTCACAAACTCCGTATTAATAAGTTTGGTATAGGATGAGGAGAAAGATTCTAAAATTAGTTATTAAATGGCAAGTTTTTGAGCACTGAGTAAAGTAAGTGGTAGATCATACAGGCCACCATTTCCCATGAAAGGCAAACAATGAATACATGTAGTCTGTGTGGACTGCCACAAAGCAAGTGAAAGGGTCTTTCATGCTATAATGAAATGAAGTAATGAAAGGACAACAATAGTGGATCAGTACTGTTATGGACTGATGTTTATTGCCCTCCCCCCCATTTATACTCTATTGTGATGGTATTAGGAGATGGGGCCTTTAGTAGGTAATTGGGTATTATATGAGCTCAGGAGGGGGAAGCCCTCATGATGGGAATTAGTGTCTTTATAAGAAGAGACTTTTAGAAAGCTTACTTTCTCTCTCTGCCATGTAAGGGCAAAGCAAGCAGGTACTGTCTACAAACCAGGAAGAGGGCCCTCACCAGGAATCAAATTGGTTAGCGCCTTGACAATGGACTTCCCGGCCTCCAGAACTGTGAGCAAATAAATTTCTGTTGTTTAAGTCACCAGTCTATGGTATTTTGTTATGTCCAAGAGTACTGATTAATGATCCGTGTCAATCTAGAAGGTTCGAGTGGCCTGCCCAATGGCTCACTGTTCATCATGAATGTACAGGAGAAAACAAAAACAAATGAACAACTGAACAAATCCATAGCTGGTGAAAATGTGGGCAGAATGGTTAGACTGAGAAGACAAAATAAGGGTTTAAAAATACTTATTAGAATTTAAGAGGTAAATGTAAGTTCCTGCAATTTTTGAACCCTAGAGATCAAATACACAAAGAAAGGTAAGAATATGTGATTTAGAAGAAGCACTTGCAAAAAAAATAGACTTAGGAATTTTAGCTGACAAAATACTCAATCCCAACTTTGAAACTTATTTGCTGTCTAAAAATTTAGGGTTGGGTTATTGGGTACTTTAACTTAGCAAAAGCATACTGGGGGGCCTAGCAGAGTACATGGCACTTAGTGGCTACTCAAATATCAACTTCATTTCCTTCCCTCTCAATATGAGTCTACATTTGATGTGCCTTCCAAGAAAAACAAAAACAATTGAGCGCGGGCTGGGAACCAAGCGGTCCCGGTTCGATTCCCAGTCAGGGTACATGCCTGGGTTGCGGGCCAGGTCCCCAGTGGGGGCCATGTGAGAGGCATCCATACATTGCTGTTTCTCTCCCTCTCTTTCTCCCTCCCTTCCCCTCTCTCTAAAAAAATAAAAATAAATAAAAATCCTTAAAACAAAAACAAAAACAAATGTAATCCTCAGTGGCGCTAGTGGACATGTGGTTCTGGAACGTTGGAGGGGATTCATCCAGTTTTTCACTCCCTGCCTGCTCTCTGCTCCTAGTTCTGGCACCCTCTTTCCAAGTGAGAAGCAGGGTAATGAGGGGATTCAAAGGCTGCGTCATACACAGGAACCAAGGGTAACTGTCACTGGTGAACGATGTCGTATGTGTAGCACATGAGGGAACTGGGGATGTTTCTCCTAGAGAAAAGGGCAGATGATATAAGAGCTATTCTCAAATATCTGAAAGGCTGCCTTTCTAGAAGAGTGATTAACTTTTGTTAAAAGACAAAGAAAACCAGATTTTAGCTCAGTTCAAGGAAGAACTTTCTAATAGAATATGTGGATTCATCAAGATCCTGGAGGTCATTCAAAGATAGTGTGGGCAACTACTCATTCATTCATTTGCTGAGAATTTACCATGTGCCAGGCCCCATTCTGAGTCTGGGTCTGTAAATAGAACACACAAACATTCCTGACCTCATGAAGCTTACATTCTAGTAGGAAGAGCCAGATAATAAACAATACACATAAGAAACAAGGAATCAGTAAGATGTTAGGCTGTGGTTACTGCTATTGGGGGCAGGACTGGATAAGGAATTAGACACGGGGTTCTTTAAGATCTCTTTCAGTTCTAAAATGCCAATAATGCAAATGCATTTGGGAGTACGGTATACCTCTTGAGAAGACAATTAAAATATATGGCACCTGACAAGCTCCCTGAACAAAAGAAATGGGAAGAGGAAGTTTTATATTATGCCTGACACTTAAGAAAAAAACCATTCTGTTCATATTCATTAACATTTAAAAACAGTATAAAATTACTGTTAAAATTCTTACACTTCTCTTTTGTCCTAGATTCTTTTCAATCCTTTCTTTGAGTTCTCTTGCACCTAAATAACTGTTAAAGAAAGTTCATAGCATGTAACCTTTATTACATTCACTCTTGAGTTTTTCTTTTTAGAATTTTATCCCATGCCAAGCTCCTGACAGAGGAAGCAGAGGCTTTGACATAGAATAATCTTTCATATATTCCCTGACATTTTCAGGAATGCCTAGAAACCAAATCCTGCTTGAGCTAGTCAAACTACAACACCTAAAAGCATCGTGGGCGACTTACGGTTGGCATGTTTTTGATGATACTTGGAAACAGTGTTTGAGGCGGTTTCTGTTGGCTCTGCTGCTTGGGCGCCTTCTGGACGCTCACGTTCTGTGGAGGCTGGACGGACTGCAGTGGCTGGTGGCTGAATTTTGGCTGGGGCTGTCCGTCAGTCTGATCATTTACATCTGGCAGAGGCTTAGGTTCTAGATCAATTAAAGATGGCTTCAATTCAAGCAGTTGTATCTGCTTATTTACAGATTGTTTCGATTCCAGATGATGTGAGGAAGGGCCTAATACTTGACCAACTTGAAAATATGGGTGTTTCAATGCCTATAAAAAGCATAGAAATAACAAATGTAAAATGGTTCCATCTAAATTTATTGCATATAAACTACTGTCTGACACTGGACTAGGTGTATATCAATAGCCTGGGTAACTTTCAAAGATTTAGAGAGCATCCACTTTCCTCCATGTGGTAACTTTAAAAAGATAACCAGGAAAAAATGATTTGAGAAAGAACATTCTCAAGAGAAATAAAGTACAAGTTATTAGGAAGAATGTAAAACTCACTTGTAATTTTAACACCCAGGCAAAGCAACTATTGCATTTATTGTAAGACTTTGTATAAAAACAAAATTTAGCTTATAAGCTTATGCTAAATTTGATGTGATCAATTTAAAAACGCTAGATACTGATAATGGTTTAGAGTCTATCCAAAGGCATTAAGAAATGAGTTTAAAAACCTTTTACATAGTTTATTTAAAAATGCTTAACTCTATGCGTTAATAAAATTCAGGGCTACTCTTAGGCTAAATATAACAGCATATCTACTAGCAATAAAAAGATTCTAAGAAAAGAAAATTATGAATGCATACATGATAAAGCATATTCATCAATACACTGGCAAAGAGAAGATATTCATAGGAAGAAATTATAAAAATACTAATAAAAATGATCGTTGTTTGGGTTTTAAGGTCAGTCACCCAGTTGCTACTACTGCATGAGGCAGACGTGGGGAACCCTGATGACTGAGTGACAGTCTAGAGCAGTGGTTCTCAACTGGGGGTGACTTTGTCTCTCAGGTGACATTTGGCAATGTCTGGAGATATTTTTTATTGTCATGACTTGGGGGCAGGAAATGCAACTGGCACCTAGGCATGCTGCAAAGGATGCTTCTGAATATCTTGCAGTGAACACACAGTCCCCACAACAAAGCATTATCTGATCAGAACTGTCAGTGCCGAGGCTGATGAAACTTGATCTAGGGAATGTGCGAAGCCTTCTGTGCAGCTGGGCTGTGGCTGCGGATCCTCTCTCCTCAGGGTCACATGCCTGGAGGAAGGAGGGAAGTTCCCAGTTCTGCTGAGTTTGTGTTTGGGAAGGGTGAGGAGGGGAGCTCCTTCAGAGAGCCAAGGCTTGTTTTTTCTGTACCTCTACCCTATATGAGCAGAGCCCTGACCCCCAGCTAACTTCTTCTCAGGTATGTAAGGGAAGGAGGCAGCTCAGCACATTGGCCCTGAATCCTGTAACTTAACCTTTCCCTAACTAGGTCTCCTTATTTACACTAAAAAGCAGGGCAACAAAAGAGTGAAGAAGGTTATAAGTATGGAGGTACATTTTGGCAGAGGTGAAAAGGTATTATGATGTCACCTACTACAACTGATTATGTGTTAATTACACTGACATCGTTAAGTGGAACTCAACAAATACACACAATTTAAATACATCAGTACCTGATGCACAGAAGGCACTCGAATTCTTAACTAAGCCACATCAACTAGTATGTCAATGCTCCTACGTTAATAATGCATATTTTGGAGCTAGAACCTTTATGAATGTTTTGCAATTTCAAAGCTTCATCTCTAACAACTTTTCACCTTTAATATACCAGCTACCATCCTTTAAGAGAATCGTTTTAAAAAGTAATTTTTTTCCCACTTATTAAGGGAATATTTGTTCATTACATATAATAAGTAATGTTTGGAGAGTTGTCAAGAAGAAATTAAAATAATCTCCAATGCTAACACCAAGAGAAAACTATGGGTCACATTTAGATGTTTTTCTGAATATATCTTTCTAGTTATATAACATATTTTTAAAATACAATCATATTACACATATAAATAGCTCACTTTTTACACTTAGCACTTGACCTTAAGAATTCTCTGAAATAGTTACTCTAAAAATTTCATTTTAATGGTGGCATAACAGTCCACATTAAGGATGTATATACTTTAAATGTTCCCCTGGCAATATTTAGGTTTAGACTTCCAGTGGAAAAGTTCTTAATATATAGCTTTGAACATCTTTGGGCATAAATCTTTACCCAATTTTCTGATAGTTTTTGAAGGTTCTTTATATATATTGCAAAACGGTTTTCCATTAGTACTTAGAGAAATAGCTTTTAAACTACTTTTATTTTTTGTTAATTTGGTAGGTAAAAAAATAGTACTTCATCTTCATTTGCATTTCATGACAGTGAACAGGGGTTGGATATTTTAAAATGTTTTTAGTAATTTTAATTTCTTTTTCTGTGATTTTTTTTTTTTCGCACCTCATGCCCACTTTTCTTTTTTAGGTAAATTTTAAAGATTTTTATTATATTTTTGTTACAAAAGTAATGAGTATTTAGAAACATTAGAAAATACATTGTACTGTATGTTAAAAATAATTTTTGCTCTTTTAAAGATTTTTTATGTAAGAAAAATTTTAAGTTTTATAATCGCATCTTCTGAGTTTTCCATTTGTGTTTTCTTCTATTACTTTTATACCCATCTTGTTCATACCTTGAGATCACATGTTCACCTATACTTTCTTTAGTTCTTAACAGTTTAGTAACACCTCCTGCCCACCGTTATTTAAACCTTCTGTGATTTACTTGTAAGGCATGGTAAAAAGTAAAATCTAAACTTACTTTTCCCTTAAGAGTTAACTAATTGTTCCAATAGCGTTCACTGAATAGTTCCCTTCCCTCCAATTCATGGGACCATGTTTACCTCATACTGACTTTCAGCCTTTGCAACTCTGACCTATTTGTCAGTTCTTATGCTAGTACCTTCACTGTTGTCATTACCACTTTACAGACTACTTCACATTTGACAGGGCAAGCTGCCCCCCAGCACCATCTTTCAATTACTTATTTTTGTTCAAACCTGTCTTGACTATTCTTTCTCATTTGTTCTTCCATATGACCTTTAGAAAACATTTTTTCAAGTTAAATTTTTAAAAAGCTAAATATTGTTTTGGTAATTTTAACACTAAATTTATATTTAAAAAATGATAATAAGAATAATCTTAATATGACATTTTAATTTAATCTTTTAAAATTAAAGCCAACATTTTAAATTTAAAACCATGGTGTTTTAAAGACTGTAAGACTTGAGATACAATATAAGGTGCAGTCACAGGGGGGCCAAGCTTTGAGTGGCATGTACTGCCCTCTTGTGGGACAGTGAACAAGAATCTACCTCAAAGGTAAGCATTGGAAAGTCAATACATCAAATGAGTTGGAGAGATGCCTTTTTATTAGAGATTTACCATATTTTGCCATGTATAATGTGCTCCCACGTGTAATGCACACACACGTTTTGCCTGAACTTTCAGAAAAACATATTTCATTTTAATTAATTAGTTAATATTAAGATGCTTGTTTTTTGTACTAAAATTTTAAATTTATTTTTTAATATATTATGGTAGAAGAAATTTTATGTAACAAATAATTACAAAACACAAGAACAGATACAAGGTACAAGAAATTTTATATTCTGGTAACAAATTTGTGATATGTATGCATCATAGCAGGCCAAGAACTCTTCATCACTGTCAGTATCAGAAGTATTGTCTTCTTCAATTTCTACATTACTAGAGTCTTCTGAAGAGGAACTTTACTAATCCCATTAAATATCATCATCCTCGGTTCCAACCACAGCATTGCTGATGCCACCATTATTTCTTTCTGTAAAGTATATTTCATATGCTATCACAGTTGTTTCATTTTTTATGACCTTTATTCCCCTCCACCCTGCCCCCTCTTCCGCCATCATTCCCCGACCTTAGTTCATGTCCATGGGTCAAAAATATAAGTTCTTTGGCTTGTACATTTCCTATAATATTCTTAACCTCCCCCCGTCTATTTTGTGCCAATCAATTATGCTTCTTATTTCCTGTACTTTCCCCACCTTTTCCTCCCTTCCCCCTCTCCACGTGATGTCCATTTCTGTAATCCTGTTCATATTCTAGTTGTTGCTTAGTTTTCGTTTTTAGGTTCAGTTGTTGATAGCTGTGAGTCTGTTGTCATTTTGCTGTTCATACTTTTGATCATCTTCTTTTTCTTAGATAAATCCCTTTAACATTTCATATAAGGGCTTGGTGATAATGAACTCCTTTAACTTGAACTTATCTGGGAAGCACTTTACCTGCCCTTTCATTCTAAATGAGAGCTTTGCCGGGTAGAGTAATTTTGGATGTAGGTCCTTGCCTTTTATGACTCTGAATACTTCTTTCCAGCGCCTTCTTGCCTGCAAGGTTTCTTTTGAGAAATCAGCTGAGAGTCTTATGGGAATTTTTTTGTAGGCAACTGTCTCCTTTTCTCTTGCTGTTTTTAAGATTCTCTCCTTATCTTTATCTTGGGTAACATACCTTGAATAATTATCTTGGGTAATTATGATGTGCCTTAATATGTTTCTTCTTTGATCCAAATTTTTTGGGACTCTCTGAGCATCCTGGACTTGCGTGTCTAGTTACTTCTCCAGATTGGGAAGTTTTCCTGCATTACTTATTCAAATAAATTTTTGATATCTTGCTCTTCCTCTTCTCCTTCTGGCACCCCCATGATTTGAATGTTGGAACCTTTAAAGCTGTCCCGGAGGTACCTAAGCCTCTCCTTTTTTTGAATTCTTGTTTCTTCATTCTGTTCTGGTTAAATGTTTATTTTTTCCTTTTGTTTCAAATCGTTGATTTGAGTACTGGTTTCCTTCCCTTCACTGTAGGTTCCCTGTATATTTTTCTTTGTTTCACTTTGTGTAGCCTTAATTTCTTCCTTTATTTTGGAATCATACTCAATCATTTCTGTAAGCATCCTGATTACCAGTGTTTTGAACTCTGCATCTGATAGGTTGGCTGTCTTTTGTCACTGAAGTTCTTTTTCTGGAGTTTCAATCTATTCTTTCATTTGGGCCATATTTCTGTGTCCTGGCGTTATGTTATAAGGGGTACAGCCTTAGATATTTACCATGGTGGAGCAACCTGGTTGGCTGGGTTGTGGTGCTGTATGTCGGGGAGGGGTCAGAGAGGGAACAATGCCACTTGCTAGCTTGCTTGGCTCTCACGCCACTTTCTATCACTTCCCTTGCTTCCCACAAGGGGACTGTGCCCTTTCAGGTGCTGACTCCCAGGTGGGTGGGCGTGTGTTATTCTAGGATCCTGTGGGCCATTCACCTGCCCCCACAGCCCCCACAGGTTTTTGTAGCCACAGAATTTAAGACTTTATTTCCCCACACTGGAACCCTAGGTTGCATAGTCTGTCTCACCTGCCAGATGTTCCTCCCAGCTTATCCACATGGAAATATGGGACTGCCCGGTCTGCCAGCTGCTGCCTCACCCACCTGTCTGCCAGCTTCTGCCTTGTTGCACACCCTCTCAGCCCCAGTTTCCCGTCTCTGCCCCTTCTACCAGTCTGGATGAATATTTCTTCTTTAAATCCTTGGTTGTCACACTTCCATACAGTTTGATATTCTGGCAGTTTTGGTTTTTTGTTTTTTTTTTTAAGATTTTATTTATTTTTAGAAAGAGAAAAAGGGAAGGAGAAAGAAAGGAAGAGAAACAGCAACGTGTGGTTGCCCCTCACATGCCCCCTATTGGGGTCCTGGCCTTGCAACCCAGGTATGTGCCCTGACTGGGAATCAAACCGGCGACCCTTTGGTTTGCTAGCTAGCACTCAATCCACTGAGCCACACCAGCCAGGGCTGTTTTGGTTTTTAAATTGGTTGTTATCCTTCTTTTGGTTGTGTGAGGAAGTGATGCTACCTATGCCTCCATCTTGGCCAGAATCCTCATTTTTTAAATGAATTCACAACCACTTCCTTCTTGACACTGTTTCACCATCTTAGGATCCAATCACAAATCTGGGAGATGGATGCTTTCTTGATTCTGCCTGTAGGTGTTAAATCAGTACAAGCTGACTGCATCCACAACGTCCACTCTTTTTTCATTAGGGCCTTAATGGGCTTGCTTAGTGACACATGGAGAGGTTTCAGTTGGCTGGTTAGCCCACCAGCTACCACAGCAAGTTGAGTTTTCAAGTCTGCTGTGATTATTTTTTCGCTTTGTGTAACATAGGCTTTCAAGTGATCAAAAACAAGCAAAACTGGTTTTTAAAGTAATCCTCCAGGCCTTCGTGACCAGGCTTTGTTAAACCAGATTTCATGCCGTCTTCACTCATCCATTCTCCTTCATACATGTAGACAATAACTCCACTTGGAATCTTCTTTTGGAAATGTTTTTCTTATAAAGCTGATCATAGGGGGTAGCTTTGTCTCATCTGCACAACAGGCTAGAACAACAGTGAAATGTGTTTTCTCATGACCACTAGTTCTAAAAGCCACAATCTTTACTCCTTTGATGTCCACAGTTTTGTTGAATGGCACATCAAATGTGAGTGTGGCCTCATCCATGTTAGCGATTTGGGACAGCTCAACGTTGTAAGTCTTTGGAAGACTGGTAACATTAGAATGAAATTCCAAAACTTGATTTTCATAGGCTTCTGGAAGATTTTGGGCAAGTTTCGTTTATGTTCTCATGCTCAAACCTTCTCTCTTCATAAAGTTAAAGTACCATTTAGGTGTGCCTGAGAAATCATCAGTGTTTTTTTCTCATGCAATCCTTTCATCTTCTTCTTCTATCATCTTGGTCGAAACAGTGATCCCAGTTTGTTGCTGCTTCAGAATCCAGGTCTTCACGTCTTGCTTCACTTCAGGCCACTTTGGAGATTTCCATCGTGTTGCCACCCTCTGTCTTGGCATCTGAAGAAGCTTTTCTGCCTGTTGCCTTCACAGCCTTATGACACTCTAGGAAGAGGTCCAAAGTGTCTCTTGGCAGCTCTACTGCCATGCTTTTTAGATATTTAGTAATTCTTACTTCAAGTTTACAGTGTACAAAAACTGTTTCAATGTTTTCCAAGGAATTTTCCAATAATTTCTCCCACCTAAAGTGTATGAAGAAAAATGCTGTTCACCCTACGGTAATAAAGTTGGGATCACCTATCTTACCAAGTGCATAACAATTGGCATCACCTATCTTACTCTGTGGATAACAAGACAGAGCTCTTTGTTTCATTTCATTGAATCATTGGCCGAAACTGCTTTCATTGCAAGTTTGTCGTAAGTTCAACAAAACTTATTATCGTATCCCAGAGTATTACTTTGCATATAAATAAGTTAATGCTTTCTAGAGTTACACTTTTAACACATAAGCATAAATAAAAGAATTAAAAGCCTTTATACAGATACAGAATTAGTATTACCCATGTAAAATGTGCATCATTATTTTTCCCTTAAAAATTTGGGCAAAAAGGTGGTCAATTAGGGCTCATTTCAGCAGCACATATACTAAAATTGGAATGATACAGAGAAGATTAGCATGGCCCCTGCGCAAGGATGACATGCAAATTCGTAAAGCGTTCCATGTGTTTCCCTAATTTGATGAGGGAAAAAGTCACAGAAATCCAGGAAGCACAGAGGGTTCCAATCAAGAGGAACCCAAAAAGGCCTATTCTAAGACACATCATAACTAAAATGGCAAAATTCCAAGACAAAGAGAGAATCTTAAATGCAAGAGAGAAACAGGAAGTAACATTCAAGGGAGCCCTGATAAGGCTAGCAGCTGACTTCTCAACGGAAATACTGCAAGCCAGAAGTGAATGGCAAGAAATAATCTGAGTAATGAAAAACAATGGCCTGCAACCAACGCTACTCGACCCAGCAAGGCTCTCAATGAAAATGGAAGAAGAGATAAGGAGTTTCCCAGACAAAAGAAGGCTGAAAGAGTACACCTCCACCAAACCAGCACTGCAAGATATGCTAAAGGGACTGCTCTAAGAAAAGGAAGGGAAACAGTGAGCGAGAGGAACACAGGTATGAAAAAATGGCAATGAATAAAAGTACCTATCAATAATAACCTTAAATGTAAATGGATTAAATGCTCCAATCAAAACATACAGAGTAGCTGAATGGATAAGAAATCATGACCCACACATATGCTGTCTACAAGAGACCCACCTCAGGACAAAAGACCTACACAGACTGAAAGTGAATGGCTAGAAAAAAATATTCTAAGCAAATGGGCAGGAAAAAAAAGCTGAGGTAGCAATACTCATATCAGACAAAATAGACTTCAAAAAAAGGGCCAAAAAAGAGACCCAGAAGGACACTTCATAATACTCAAGGAATGAATCCATCAAGAAGACATAAACACGATAAACATACATGTACCCAACATAGGAGCACCCAAACACATATGGAAAATCTTGGAGGAGTTCAAGAAAGATATAGACAGCAACACAATTATAGTAGGGGATTTTAACACCCCACTGTCAAAAATGGATAAATCTTCTAAACAAAATATCAACAAAGATATTGTGACACTGAACAATGTCCTAGATCAAATGGACTTAACTGATACATATAGAGCCTTTCACATCAAAGAAGCAAAATACACATTCTTTTCAAATGCACATGGAACATTTTCAAAGATAGACCACATGATAAGACACAAATAAGCCTAAACATATTCAAGAAAATTGAAATCATATCAAGCATTTTCTCTGACCAGAAGGGACTGAAACTAGAAACCAACCTCAAGGAAAAAACTCAAAAACACTCAAATTCATGGAGATTGAATAGCATGCTATTAAACAATGAATGGGTCAAGAATGAGATCAAGGAAGAAATCAAAAAGTTTCTGGAAATAAATGAAAATGAACTCAGAACAGTCCAAAACTTATGGGGCATAGTGAAGGCAGTCCTGAGAGGGAAGTTCATAGCAATACAGGCCTACCTAAAAAAGATAGAAACATTTCAAATAAACAACCTAGCCCTATATCTACAAGAATTGGAGGCAGAACAACAAAGACTACTGAGAGCAGGAGGAAGGAAGGAAATAACCAAGATCAGAGCAGAATTAAATGACACAGAGACTAAAAGAACAATTCTAAGGATCAATAAATCCAGCAGCTGGTTCTTTGAAAACATAAACAACATTGACAAGCCTTCAAGCAGACTTATTAAGAAAAAAAGAGAGAGAAACCAAATAAACACAATCAGAAATGAAAGAGGAGAGATTACAACTGATACCACAGAAATACAAAGGACTGTAAGAAATTACAAGAAGAACTATATGCCAAGAAATTTGAAAACCTAGGTGAAATGGACAAATTTCTAGAAAAATACAATCTTCCAAAACTCAATGAAGACGACATTGAAAGCCTAAATAGACAGACCAATAACAACAGATGAAATCAAAGCAGTAATCAAAAAATTTCCAACACACAAAAGCCCTGGACCAGATTGTTTCAGAGGAGATTTTTACAAAATATTTAAGGAAGAGCTAACCCCTATCCTTCACAGACCATTCCAAAGAATCCAAGAAGACAGAAGACTCCCAAACTCTTTTTATGAAGCCAGCATCATCCTAATTCCAAAACCAGAAAAAGATACAACAAAGAAAGAAAACTTCAGGCCAATATTGCTGATGAACATAGATGCTAAAATCCTCAACAAAATATTGACAAACTGCATCCAGCAATACATTATAAAGATCATACACCATGATCGAGTGAGATTCACCCCAGGGATGCAAGAATGGTACAATATTCATAAATCAATAAATGTAATGCATCACATAAACAAAAGAAAAAAATCACATGACCGTATCAATAGATGCAGAAAAAGCATTTCATAAGGTGCCACGCCCATTTATGATAAAAACACTCAGTAAAGTGGGAGTACAGGTAGCATTCCTCAACATAATAAAGGACAAATACGAGAAACCTACAGACAACATTATACTCAATGGGCAAAAACTAAAAGCATTCCCACTAAGATCAGGAACAAGACAAGGATGTCCACTTTCACCACTCCTATTCAACATAGAATTGGAATTCCTAGCCACAGCAATCAGACAAGAAAAAGAAATAAAAGGCATCCAAATTCGAAAGGAGGAAGCAAAACTGTCAGTTTGCTGATGACATAATAGTGTACATAGAAAATCCTATAGACTCCACCAAAAAAGTATTTCACCTAATAAATGAATTTGGCAAAACAGCGGTATACAAAGTCAATATTCAGAAAGCAAAGGCATTTTTGTATACCAACAATTAAATATCAGAAACGGGAATCAGGGGAAAAAATCTCATTTCATATAGCAACAAGAACCTAGAAATAAACCTAACCAAGGAGGTAAAAGACCTGTACTCAGAAAACTACACAACACTGAAGAAAGAAATCATGGAAGACACAAACAAATGGAAGCATGTACCATATTCATGGTTTGGAAGAACTAACATCATAAAAATGTCCATACTATCCAAAGCAATTTGCAGATTCAACGCAATCCCTATTAAACTACCAATGACATATTTCACAGATTTAAAACAAACATTTCAGAAATTTATATGGAACCATAAATGACCCCAAATAACTGTAGCAATTTTGAGAAAGAAGAACAAAGTAGGAGGGATCACAATACCTGATACCAAACTGTATTACAAGCCTTCTTTAATCAAAACAATCTGGTACTAGCATAAGAACACACACATGGACCAATGGAACAGAATAGAGAGCCCAGAAATAAACGCAAGTCTTTATGGTCAATTAATATTTGACAAAGGGGACAGCAGCATAAAATGGAGTAAAAACAGCCTCTCAACAAAAGGTGTTAGGAGACCTAGAACAGCTACATGCAAAAAAAAATGAAACTAGAGCACCAACTTACACCATACACAAAAATAAATTCAAGGTGGATAAAAGACTTAAATATAAGTTGTGACACCATAAAAGTCCTTCAGGAGAACAGAGGCAGGAAAATTTCAGATATTCCACACAGCAATATTTTCACCAATATGTTCCCTAAAGCTAGGAACATAAAGGAAAGAATAAACAAATGGATTTTCATCAAAATAAAAAGCTTCTACATGGCTAAAGAAAACAGCATTAAAATGAAAAGAGAACCAACTGTACGGAAAACATACTTGTCAATGACATCTTGGACAGGGTTTGATCTCCAAGATATATAAAGAACTCACACAACTCCACTCCAGAAAGACAAACAACTCAATTAAAAAATGGGCAAAGGACCTGAACAGACACTTCTCCAAGGAGGACATACAGAGGGCTCAGAGACATATGAAAGGATGCTCAGCATCACCAGCCATCAGAGAGATGCAAATTAAAACCACAATGACATATCACTTCACACTGGTCAGAACGGCCATCATAAACAAATCAACAAACAAGTGTTGGAGAGGATGTGGAGAAAAGGGAACCCTACTGCACTGTTGGTGGGAATGCAGACTGCTGCAGCTACTGTGGAAAACAGTATGGAATTTCCTCAAAAAACTAAAAATGGAACTGCCTTTTGAGCCAGCAATTCTACTGCTGGGATTATACCTTAAGAGCCCTGAAACACCAATCCAAAAGAACCTCTGCACCCCAATGTGCATAGCAGCACAATTTACAATAGCCAAGTGTTAGAAGTAACCTAAATGCCCATCAGTAAATGAGTGGATCAAAAAACTATGGTACATTTACATGATGGAATACTACGCAGCAGAAAGAAAGAAAGAACTCCTACTCTTTGGGACAAATGGATGGATCAGGAGAGCATTATGCTAAGTGAAATAAGTCAGGCAATGAAAGACAAATATCATATGATCTTACCTATAAGTGGAACCTAATCAACAAAACAAATGAGCATGCAGAATATAACCAGAGACATTGAAATTAAGAACTGACTGTAACCAGAGGGGAGGTAGGAGCAGATAACGGGGGGAAAAGGGGAAGGGTTTTCAGAAACATGTATAAAATACACATGGACAAAACCAAAGTGGGGTAGTATCAAGGGTGGGAAATGGCGATGGCTGGGGTGGGGAGATTGGTGGGAGGAAAATGGAGACAACTGTACTTAAACAACAATAAAGTGGAAAAAATAAATAAATGGAATAAAGCTAAAAAAAGAAAATTAAATAAAACTAATGTAATAATCTTAAAAAAAAGTGTGCACTATATATGGCAAAATACAGTATTCCTTTTAGCCTTCTCTTCATAGTGTTTCTCATTTGAACAATAAAACATATAAAATTACTGGTGTGGCTATTTCTGCGATCTTCCCAAGTATTTTGCATGCCTAGAAGTTAATCTATTATATAAACTGGGCCTTAAGGCTTTAGGGCTTAATTCTTTTGGTATACCGTGGCTGAGAAAAGACTTACCTTTACAAAATATCCCTGATATTATACATCTTCAAAACTTAACAAAAGTGTACCAAGGAGATTCATATTACCTGGCTTGCTGTTGGTCGTTTCTTTGGATTCCAATTCAACATTTCAGTCATAAGCTGAACAGCTTCATTGCTGGCATTGGGAATAAGAGTTTTTAAGTTTATAGGAACACACTGGGGAAAACGGAAATTCATCGCAGATGCAAGCTGGTACCCTTCTGGCCAGTCGCTCTGTTTTAGAAATATGTAAGTAGGGAAACAGCAAAAAGAATATTAGTAATAAATTAAAAACACAGTAATAATATACAAGTCAATCACATGAAAATTTTAATGTTGATTCATATAAATAAATGTGAGAATGAAATACAAGACCACTATACATTCAGTGCTACACAGTATAGAAATAACACTGAACTGAGAGAAAAAAATGAGAAGGCATTTTTATAAATTTCAAAATATTAAACTCTTGTGTAGTATTTGGATCATGATGAGGAGGAGGATGATACACATCATGATGATGATGGTGACTTTGAAAAAATAAGGATACCTACTGTACAATGTGTCTCATCATGACAAAGATCCTCATCACACATTACACCAATGTTAAAAATTGCACACCTCCAGTCAAGATGGCAGCGTAGGCAGACATGGCTCACCTCTTCACACAACCACATCAAAATTACAACTAAAATATAGAACAACCATCACTCTGAACCATCAGAAACTGAGTTGAATGGAAGTCTGACAACTTACTATGTAATTAAAGAAACCTCATGCATCCAGACTGGTAGGAGGGGTGCTGATGTGGAATGGGCTGGTCCCTCACCCACATGTGGTGGATAAAAGTTCAGGAGGGATATCTCGGGAGCGAGGAGTCCCAGCCCCACACCAGGTCCTCAGTCCAGGGTTCTAGTGCCAGGAAGATAAGTACCCCCAACTTCTGGCTGCAAAAACCAGTGGGGATTGAGTTGGTAGAAGAAAACTGCTGGAGCCCCAAGCAGTTCCTCTTAAAAAACCCACACATGGACTCACCTCCTCAGACTCACTACTCACTAGCAGCAGCCAGCCTAGATTCACAGCTTGACTTTGCCTTAAATCTCCAAGCCCAGCACAAGTAGCACCCATCTGAGATTGCTTTATAGCTTAGGCAGGGTGGCCTCTGGCAAAACACAGGTAAAAACTGACTGCAGCTTGCACCACCCAGGAAACCCCAGGGCCAGTGCACCCAGTGGACAGCTACAGACCATGTAGGAACACTATCACATTTCCTCTGCACAGTTGATCCTCCACGGAGGGGAAAAGTTGGTGGTGAGTGGTCACAGCCAATCCTTGCAGCTGACTGGCCTTGGTAAATCCCATCCACTGACCTGCCAACAGCAACCAAGTCTTAACTACAAGAGGAGGGTGTACGCAGCCCACATGAAGGGTGCACCTCGAGTACAGCTTGGATGATAGAGGAGGCTGTGCCACTGGACCCTACAGGACATCTACTACATTAGGCCACATTACCAGGACATGGAGTCAAAAGCAGCTCAACTAATACATAGAAACAAACACAGGAAGGCTGCCAAAATGAGGAGACAAAGAAACATGGCCCAAATGAAAGAACAGATCAAAAATCCAGAAAAAGAGCTAAACAACATGGAGACAAGCAATCTATCAGATGGAGAGTTCTAAACACTTTATAAGGATGCTCAAAGAACTTAGTGAGGACCTCAGCAGCATAAAAATATCCAGTCATAAACAAAGGATACCCTAATTGAAATACAGAACAATTTATAGGGAAACAACAGTAGAGTGGATGAAGGTGAGAATCAAATCAACGATTTAGAACGTAAGGTAGAAAAAAACAACCAATCAGAACAAGAACAGGAAAGAATCCCCCCCCCCCCAAAATGAGAATATATGTATAAGCAGCCTCTAGGACAACTTCAAGAGGTCCAACTTTTGCATCACAGGCATGCCAGAAGAAGAAGAGAAAGAGCAAGAAATTGGAAATCTATTTGAAAAAGTAATGAAAGAAAACTTCCCTAATTTGGTGAAGGAAATATACATGCAAGTCCAGGAAGCACAGAGTCCCAAACAATATGGATGCAAAGAGGCCCACTCCGAAACACATCATAATTAAAATGCCAAAGGTTAAAGATAAAGAGAGAATCTTAAAAGCAACAAGAGTTGTTAGTTAGTTACCTACAGTGGATTTCCCATAAGACTGTCAGCTAATTTCTCAAAGGAAACTTTGCAGGCCAGAAGGGATTGGCAAGAAATATTCAAAGTCATGAAAAGCAGGGATCTACAGACAAGATTGCTCTACCCAGAAAAGCTGTCATTTAGAATTGAAGGGCAGATACAGAGCTTCCCAGACAAGAAAAAACTAAAGGAGGTCATCATCACCAAACCATTATTATATGAAATGTCAACAGGGCTTATTTAAGAAAAAGAAGAAGATAAAAACTTTGAACAATAAAATGGCAAAAATACATATCTATAAACAATTGAATGTAAAAAACAAACTAAGGAAACAAGAAGAACAGAGACAGAATCACAGATACAGAGAGTGTTTTGATGGTTGCCAGATAGAAGCTGGTGTGAGGGAATGGGAGAAGAAGTGAGGGGATTAAGAAGTACAAAAAGGTAGTTACAGAATAGCCATGGGGATGTAAAGTACACTATAGGAAATGAGTAGCCAATGAACTTATATGCCTGACCCACGGAGATGAACAATGGAGGGGGGATTACCTGAGGGAGTGGGGGGGTGCTAGATGGAGGGGGACAAAAGGGTAAAAATCAGGACTACTGTAATAGAATAATGAATAAAGTATAATTAAAAAATAAAAATTTCATATAGCTGGGTAATGACAATTATCTTAAAGCTTTAATAGCTGTTAACCATAAAGCACATACTAATTTAATTAGGAGATAATTATATATACTTAAACTTATTAAGCACATCCCTGAATGTAAGATCTAGCTGAATGAAGTAGTTAAGTGAAAAATATTCAGTCCAAGAAGTCATATGTCCATGGCAGAAGCATATAAAAGGAAACAAAAATAGGACAACTGTAATAGCAAAATCAATAAAAGCTACTAAAAAAAAAAAGGAAACAAGGCAAAGTTAAGAGAAAGTGATCCAGGACATCTGGGGTAATGAGTTGATGCCAATGGATATTCATAGAGAAAGTACGTAAGAGTCCACGTAAGGATGTCTATGTAGTTGTCTAGTCATCGACCCAAAGTTAAATATATACAATTCTAAATAGGGAGCATTTTTCCTAGGTTCTTAAACAAAGGCAAGCATCTTATTTCTTCAGTCTATTAGGATCTGGCTTTTTATAATCCTCATCCCACCCCAATTAAAAAATAAATTAAGAATTACAAGAAAATTAAACATTAAATCATAAGCCTATTTGAAAATAAAAATATCATATAACTAGGCAAAAGTTATAATCAAAAGTTATAACAATTTAAGGACAAGAGTACTTACTTTTTTTGGAGTCCCTAAAACTTGGCAAATTTTAAAGATTTCATCAACCTCACTTGTCCCTGGGAAAAGTGGTCTTAATGTATATAGTTCCGCCATTATACTCCCAACAGCCCACATATCAATGGGAGAGCTGTAAACTGAAGATCTTAATAAAACTTCAGGAGCACGATACCTATAAAAATAGAAAGGAAAACAAAATAAAACAGATTATTTTGATTGGGTTTCAATGATGGGAGTGGCAATAAGATTCTGTTCTGTTTGGTCAAGCATTTCAGGCAAGTAACAGCTATTAGGTGCCTTCTGTGCATCTGGCATTTGCACAACACACTGGGGCTAAATTGGACATCACACGTTTTCTCAGACCACAAACAATTAGAAGGGCTGGAGACTAATATAAATGACATGTTCAAATAGCCTACAATATAGGAACTCAAATGAATAAACATGGAAATGTGGTATCTGATACATTAAGAAAAAGGGGGGAGCTCTGAATGGAAGCTGATATATTCTGAATGGGAAGAGTGTATAATTTCACAAAACATTATATCCATGATATATCCATATGAAGGATAGAAAACAAAAGATTAACAGAGATTATCCCTGAGTAGTGGGAATTTTTCTTTCTTCTTCCTTATCACTTTGAGAATGCTGATTTTTTCAACTGACTCGATTTCCTCAATTGACAATATTTTTACTTGATAAAAATAGTTTATAAGAGCATATTTACCTGGTAGAGGATTAGCACTGAAATGTGTAAATATTTCAGCCCAAATGTTTTGCAATATTGCCTTTTGCTTCCATCTAGAATACCTTCTTTTGATAGCTTTATTGATATAATTCACAGAATATACAGTTCATCTTTTTAAGAGTATGATTCAATAGCTTTAAGAACAGTCGCAGACTTGTGCATCATCATCACAATCAATTCTAGGGCATTTTCATTAATCCAAGACGAAACCCCACACCTCTCCAACTTTTGCTGCCAGCACTAATGTATTTTCTCTGTCTATAGATTTACCAATTGTGGACATTTAATATCAATGTAACCATATACTACCTTGTCTTTTGTGACTGGCTTCTCTCTTAACATGTGTTTGGGGTTCATCCACATTATAGCATGTATCAGTACTTGACCCTTTTAAATGTCAAATAATAACTTGGGGTAGTGAACACACAATATAGTGTACAGATGATGTGCTGTAGAATCGTTCACCTAAAGCCTGTATTAATTTTGTTAATCAATGTCATTCAAATAAATTCAATTAAAAAAAGTTAATGAGGTCTGTACTGCACAAAAAAAAATAAATGCCAAAAATAGTCCATTATATTGACATACCATATTTTGTTTATATATTTATCAGCTGATAGACATTTGGGTTGTTTCCACTTTGAGGCTATTATGTATATTGCTGTTATGAACATTCACTTACAAGTTTTTGTGTGGATGGGAGTTTTAACTTCTCTTGTGTATATATACTTAGATGTGGAATTGCTGGATCAATCACATGGTAACTAGACATTTAACCACTGAAGAACTGCCAGACTGTTCTGTATAATTTTACATTCCCACCAGTAATGTATGAGGGTTCTAATTTCATCACATCCTTGTCAACACTTTTTATTATCTGCTTCAACAAATAGTTTTTTGAGACAAAAATTGTTTTGAATATTTTGCCAATTTAGATGCTGAAAACAAGTCTTACTTGTATTCCTTCTCAGTGTAGAACCTAAATTTACCCAGTTGAAAACAGAAAGTTGTTCCTTCAAGAAGTGACTTTCTAAATCTAATCATACATTAAGAAAAATAAAACTAGTACACTGTTTGAGCTCTAG
This sequence comes from Micronycteris hirsuta, assembly GCA_004026765.1. NCBI lineage: Eukaryota > Metazoa > Chordata > Mammalia > Chiroptera > Phyllostomidae > Micronycteris > Micronycteris hirsuta. Next base: position 24,503 of record PVJI01015905.1, read on the forward strand.
TCATTTAATTTGTTCAATTCCTCCTTTGCATTTGTAGGGATAAAAATCATTGTCTTCCTGTGTACAAACTTCATTTTCAATAATTACAATTTTCTACAAACTTAAAAAATGTTGTTTTTGGTACTCCATTTATCAAAAACTCTGATGGAAGACTTCTAAGTGATCTGGAATAAAATGCAGCCATAATATGAAGGACTTGTTTACAAAGAAGCCAGATACCCTTGTAAATCACTTTAATTGATTTATAAAAGTAATTCGTCAAAGGCTCAAACAATTCTAAAATTTGACAGCAAATAGATAAAGCACATGCTGCACTGAAGTATTTTTTTGTATTCAACGTCAATGTCATCAAAAAATTTAGTAGTTCAGTGACTCTCTGTATATGTATGTATATATACACTGTAAATTCAGACAACTACAATTTGCATTTCGATTGGTTGAACACAGATTTAACTGCTTATGGAAATAAATACTAACTGATATATTAAGAAAAATGAGGTACCTTATTCAGATAGTTACAAAATAGATATGCAATCATTCTAGCTTTCTTAATTTATAAAGGACAGTGGTTTTTTGTTGGTGTGCTCCACTTAAATTTAAATTAGTTTTTGCAGCGATATTACAAATATACTTTCAATGCTGACTTTTTAACTAAAATTACAATAGCATTTCACCTTTCTCAGAAAGAACTTCCAGAAACTTTACTGTTGATTCTATGAACTGCAATGAAAAAAATCAAACCATTATTAGAAATAAGGTGACTGATTATTCTCTTTGAAGTATTCAAAGACACTCATTTAAAACTAGCTTTGTCTAATTGTGATGTTCTACCTTGACTAAAGAAGCTTCTACACTCATACTCAATCACTTTACTTTTCATACTTGCAAAAGAAAACTTGGAAAAAGAACAGCAAACAAAGCCCAAAGCAAGCAAAGAAGAAATAGAAGCAAAGATCAGAGCAGAAATATATGAAAGACTCAAAAATAACAATAAAAAAGATCAATGACATTAAGAGCTGGTTCTTTGAGAAGACAACAAACCTTTAAGCAGACTCATCAAGAAACAAAGAGAGAAGTCCCAAAATCAAAAACCTGCACAGAAATACTAGGGATTGGAAGAAAATATCATGACAACCGCATGCCAACAAACTGGACAATCTGGAAAAAATGGATAAGTTCCTACAAACAAAATCTTCCAAAAACTGATCAGGAGAATGAGAGAGTTTGAAGAGACAAATTACAAGTGAAACTGAGCAGTAATACAAATAGTCCCAACAAACAAAAGTCCTGGATCATACAGCTTCACAGGATAATTTTATTCAACATTCAAGAACACCTCTCTTTCTCAAACTATTCCAAAAAATTCAAGAAGTGTGCAGACTCTGAAGGCCATTTTCCGAGGCCAGCATTATGTTAATTCTAAAACCAGGTAAAGACACTACAAAGAAAGATAATTATACGCCAAAATCCCTGATGAACCCAGATGCTAAAATCAACAAAATATTAGCAAACAGGATCCAGCAATGCATTATAATGATGATACACAATGATCAAGTGGAATGTATTCCAGGAATGCAAGGTTGGTACAATAGCCGCAAAACAATAAATATGATTTACCACATGAACAAAATGAAGGATAAAAATCACATGACCATATCAGTAGATATAGGAAAAAAACATTTGATAAAATCCAGCATCCATTTATGATAAAAACTCTCAGCAAAGTGAGAATAGAGGGAACATACCTCAACAGAGTAAAGGCCATATATGAAAACCCACAGCCAACATAATATTCAATGGGCAAAACACAAGTGTTTCTCTTAAGATCAGGAACAAGACAGGGATGTCTGTTTTACTACTCTTATTCAACAATGTACTGGAAGTCCTACCCACAGCAATCAGAAGAGAAGAAGAAATATAAAAGCCCTAGAAGAGTAACTCAGTGGGTTAGAGCTTTGTTTCGATACACCGAGGTTAAAGGTTTGATCATGGTAACGGCATATACAAAAAGCAACCAATGAATGCATATATAAGCAAAACAACAAATAGATGTCTCTCTCTCTAAAAAAAAAGTCAATAAATAATAAGAAAAAAAAAAAAGGCATCCAAACTGGATGGTGGTGCAAGGTGGTGGTGCTCCTACGCGGTCCGTAGCTGTCCACTGGGTGCACTGGCCCTGGGGTTTCCTGGGTGTCGCAAGCTGCAGTCAGTTTTTACCTGTGTTTTGCCAGAGGCCACCCTGCCTAAGCGATAAAGCAATCTCAGATGGGTGCTACTTGTGCTGGGCTTGGAGATTCTAAGGCAAAGTCAAGCTGTGAATCTAGGCTGGCTGCTGCTAGTGCCCTGCCTGGGGCTCACTTGAGGCCTGCTGTTGCTTGTTTGAGAGGATTTAGGAACTTGTGAAGCATGAGCCAAGACCCGCCAATCGTATGGAAAAGCAGCTTGGGTGGGTCCATAAGTTTCGTGGGACAGAGTCTCTGGGGATTTCCAAGGCGGGTCAAACAGTGTTAGCTAGGTTGGTGGAGTCTCGGATATGGGACCAGCTTGCTAGCTTTGTGGGGGGAGGTTTAGAAAAGAGACAATGGCATCTGCTTGCCTTGATGCCAGACACTTCAGTTCCTCCCCTATGCCACTGGTGCCTTTCAAGCTGCTACTCCAGTGCTGGTGCTCAGAGGTAGTGAGTCTGAGGAGGTGAGTCCATGTGTGGGTTTTTTAAGAGGAACTGCTTGGGGCTCCAGCAGTTTTCTTCTACCAACTCAATCCCCACTGGTTTTTGCAGCCAGAAGTTGGGGGTACTTATCTTCCTGGCACTAGAACCCTGGACTGCGGACCTGGTGTGGGGCTGGGACTCCTCGCTCCCGAGATATCCCTCCTGAACTTTTATCCACCACATGTGGGTGAGGGACCAGCCCATTCCACATCAGCACCCCTCCTACCAGTCTGGATGCATGAGGTTTCTTTAATTACGTAGTAAGTTGTCAGACTTCCATTCAACTCAGTTTCTGATGGTTCAGAGTGACGGTTGTTCTATATTTTAGTTGTAATTTTGATGTGGTTGTGTGAAGAGGTGAGCCATGTCTGCCTACGCTGCCAGCTTGACCAGAAGTGACATGATAGTTTTATAATGAGAACCGTAAAGACCACAAAAAAAACTATTAGTACTGATCAACAAATTCAGTAAAGTAGCAGGAGACAAAATAAATATCCAGTAAACAGTTGCCTTTCTACACCCCAATAATGTACTATCAGAAACTAAACTAAGAAGACAATCTCATTTACAATTACATAAAGAAAAATAGCAAGAAATAAACTTAACCAAGGATGTAAAAGACCTATATTCAGAAAATTATAAGACACTGAAGAAAGAAACTGAAGATACAAATAAATAGAAGCATATCAGCTGTTCATGGATAGGAAGAATTAACATCATTAAAGTGTCCATACTACCCAAAGCACTCTATAGATGCAATACAATTCCTATCAAGATATCAAAGGCATACTTCACAGAACTAAAACAAATATTGCAAAAATTTATATGGAACCACAAAAGACCCCACAGGCCTCAGCGATCTTGAGAAAGAAGAACATCAGAGGAATCATGCTATCTGATATGAAATTATACTACAAGGCCATAGTAATCAAAACAGCCTGGTCCTGGCATAAGAACAGACACATAGATCAATGATACAGAATAGAGTCCTGAAATAAATCCACACCATTATGGTGAGTTAATATTTGACGAAAAAAGGCAAGAAGATACAATGGAGTAAAGATAGTTTCTCCAAAAAATGGTGTTGGGAAAATTGGACTGTTAAGTGCAAAAAAATGAAACTAGTCCACCTTTTTATCCCATAAACAAGAATAACTTAAAAGTGAATTAAAGACTAAATGTTGGACTTGAAACCATAAAAATACTATAAGAAAAAAAAGTCAGTAATACTTGGACATTTCTTTTAGCAATATTTTATCTGATGTTATTGCTCAGACAAGAGAATTGGAAGAAAAAATAAGCAAATGGGACTACATCAAACTAAAAAGTTTTTCCATATAAAAGGAAACCATCCACAAAATGAAAAGACACTCTATTGAATGGGAGAATATATTCTCCAATGATACTTCAGATAAGGGTTTAATATGCAAAAGTTATAAAGAACTTACAAAACTCAACACCAAAAAACAAAAAAATCCAAATTAGAATGGGCAAAGGACCTAACTAGGCACTTCTCCAAAGAGGACAAACATATGAAAAGAACATCACTAGCCATCAGAGAAATGCAAATTAAAACCACAATGAGATATCACCTCATACCTTTCAGAATGGCTATCAGCCATAAATCAACAAAACATGTGTTGGCCAGGATGTGGAGAAAAGGGAATTCTCAGTGCACTGTTGGTGGGAATGCACGCTGCTGCTGCCACTGTACAGGAAAGCAGTATGGAGATACCATGAAAAATTAAAAATGGCCACTTGAGATTAAGTGGCAGCAGAGTAGCAAGCAGATCCGTTCATCTGCTCTCAGACACAGATCGGATTTTAAGTCAGAACAGAGTGGAGAGTGAGTGAAAGTACTTGTGGAGAGTGTGGGGAGTGTGCAGGAGTACACAGGAACTGGCCTGCCTGTGAGGAACCAGGGGGGCGCGGCCAATGGCCTGTGCTTTCTAGGTGGACCAGGAGCTGATGACCTGGGCTTTCTAGGCAGACAGCCATCACTGTCCAGGCCAACACTGCTGGTTGCACAGAGTCAGGGTGGCAGTAAATTGGGGATGAGGACCCGCAAGCTACTGCAGTGGCAAGAGAAGGCCTAGGTCAGTGTGGGCTCCAGAAACAGCATGACAGAACAGGCAGGCCCGAGACTGAAGACCTCTAAAGGGAGCAAGGATAGCACTCCATCACCACCTGTGTTACAGCAGAGATGAGAGGATCTTTCCAATACCACTCAGGAAAGATTCTGGGACACTTTATCTGCAACTGTTGGAGGCTGTGTAAGGGGGTGGCCAGCCCTGACTGTGACAGACTCTGACTTTTGGGGAGTGGGAGTGCATGGAGAACAGGATGCTGTGGGACCCAGGCTACAGCACGGGGGCCATAGAGAGACTCTTTTAAAAGGCGAGATGAGATGTACCGGAGGCTTTGCAGGGACCTGGGCACACAGGCTTGTGCATGCAGGCTGCACACAGCAGCTTTGCTAACCAAAATACTCAGAGGCAGAGAATACACTGAAGGAACAGGAGGAGGAGGACCCGACCCAACACAGCGTGCAAGCAGAGGGCAGAGCAGAGTAGAGAATTCAGGCCAAATCTTCTGTGAGAGAGCGGTGGGCTTGGATCTGGGAGGCAGGACCTAAATGTCTGAGATTTGCTCCACTCAGCCAGAGCCTTTCAGAGACAGCTGTGCCCAACCCCTGCCTGAGGAATTACAGGCTCAGCAGAGCAGCAAGGTCAGGCTCAGGAGTTTCCTGCTTGTGTATATTTCCTCATGTGAAAGAAGAAAAAGGCCCTTCACCAGACACTATGTGCTACACAGCTCCTCCGGACTGATTTACTAAACCCAGCAGAGTAGAGAAAATAGAGACAGGCACAAGATACTATCTTCTCTCCTACAAAGCTGTCTAACATTCATATCATATCCTTCAAGTTTGAGCATAATATGGCACCAGGTTTTATAACATATTTATTTCAAATCTCACATATTGCTCTTCCCTTCTCTTATTCCATATTACCTCCCTCCTCCTCCTTTATATATTTGTTTTAAATTTTATTTTCTTTCTTGCTATGACTTGTTTCTATTCCACACTATTACTGTTGCTGCCACCTCCAGCCTCACAAAACTATTTGTGGTTGTCATTAGTCATCTCACATTCCTTCTCCTGCTCTTAAAGTACCCTTATTCTCACCTCCAGCCAAGATGGAGACAAAGGCAGACACATTGTGCCTCCTCGCATAACCAAAAGAAGGACAACAACAACAACAACAACAAAAAACAGAACTGACAGAAAATTGAACTGTATGGAAGTATGACAACCAAGGAGTTAAAAAGAAACTTTCATCCAGACCGGTAGGAGGGCAGCGAGGACACTCCACAAGGTGAGGTGGCAGCTGGCAGAGCAGGCATCCCACATTCACATGCAGATAAACTGGGAGGAACAACTCAGGAGAGAGACAGAACGTGCAACCCAGGGTTCCAGTGAAGGGAAATAAAGCCTCCAAGGCTCTGACTGAAAACACCTGTGGGGGTTGAGTTGGCGGGGGCCGGGGGGTGGGGTGGGGGGAAGGGGACAACTCCCAGACTCACAGTAGAGTTCACTGGAGAGACCCACAGGGTCGTAGAGCACACACAAACCGACCCACCTGGGAATCAGCATCAGAAGTTAGTAGAGGAAGTGACTGAAAACCTGAAGAGAGAGGAGCAAGAAGCACTGTTTCCTTTCCAACCTCTCCCCCACATACAGCGTCACAACGCAGTGACATGGGTTTCCCTGCCCTGGTGAAAACCTAAGGCTCCACTCCTTACACATAACAGGTGTGCTGAGACCAAAAAAAAAAAGCCCAAATGAAAGAACAGATCAAAACTCCAGAAAAAATACAACTAATTGACCAAGAGATAGCCAACCCAACAGACACACAGTTCAAAACACTGGTAATCAGGATGCTCACAGAACTGATTGAGCTCGGTTGCAAAATGAAGGAACAAATGAAGGCTATGAAAAGTAAAATAAAGGAACATGTACAGGTCACCAACAGTGAAGGGAAGGAAATCGGGACTCAAATCAATGGTTTGAAGCAGAAGGAAGGAAGAAAGAAACATTCAAACAGAACAGAATGAAGAAACAAGAATTCAGAAAAATGAGAAGAGGCTTAGGAACCTCCAGGATGTCTTTAAACGTTCCAACATCCAAATCATAGGGAAGCCAGAAGGAGAAGGGGAAGACCAAGAAATTGAAAACTTATTTGAACAAATAATGAAGGAGAACTTTCCCAATCTGGAAAAGGAAATAGACTTTCAGGAAGTCCAGGAAGCCCAAAGAAGTTGGACCCAAAGAGGAACACACCAAGGCATATCATAATTAAGGTACCCAAGATTAAAGATAAGGAGAGAATCTTAAAAGCAGCAAGAGAAAAGTAGAGAGTTATCTACAAAGGAGTTCCCCTAAGACCATCAGCTGATTTCTCAAAAGAAAACTTGCAGGCAAGAAGGGGCTGGAAAGAAGTATTTGAAGACATGAAAGGCAAGGGCCTGCATCCAAGATTACTCTGTCCAGCAAAGCTTTCATTTAGAATGGATGGGCAGATAACAGTGCTTCCCAGATAGGGTCAAGTTAAAGGAGTTCATCATCACCCAGCCCTTATTACAGGAAATGTTAAAGGGACTTATCTAAGAAGAAGAAGATAAAAAATGTGAACAGTAAAATGACAACAAACTCACAGTTATTAACAACTGAACCTAAAAACAAAAAAAAAAAAACAAAAAAAAACACTAAGCAAACAACTAGAACAGGAACAGATTCACAGAAATGGAGATCACATGGAGGGTCATCAGCAGGGGAGTGGGAAGGGAAGAGAGGGGGAAAAGGACAGAGAATAAATAGCATACATGGTAGGTAGAAAATAGACAGGGGGAGCACCCGGCTGGTGTAACTCAGTGGATTGAGCGCGGGCTGGGAACCAAAGGGTTCCGGTTCGATTCCCAGTCAGGGCACATGCCTGGGTTGTGGGCCAGGTCCCCATTGAGGGCCATGTGAGAGGCAACCATACATTGTTCTTTCTCCCTCCCTTCTCCTCTCTCTGTAAATAAATAAAATCTAAAAAAAGAAAATAGACGGGGAAGTTAAGAATAGTACAGAAAATGTAGAAGCCAAAGAACTTATAGGTATGACCCATGGACCAAAACTAAAGGGCGGGGGGGTGGGGGGGTACAGGGCAGAGGGGAAACTGGGACAACTGTAATAGCATAATCAATAAAAAATATTTTAAAAAAAGAATGAAAAAAAAAACTTATATGTACGACCATGGACATGAACTGAAAGGGGGGATTGCGGGTGGGGGGTGGGGGGAGAGTGGTGTGCAGGGCAGAGGTGAATAAAGGAGGGGAAATGGGACAACTGTAATAGTATAATTAATAAAATATATTTTAAAAAATACCCTATTCTCTCTTCACCTTTATCAATCTTTGCTCATAGGTAGTAGATATGGTAGTTGTTGTTATAGTTCTTCAATCTTATTCTAGATAGAGATTATCTTTGTATTTCAAGTCCCAAATTTCTCTGTTCCCCTCTCCTAGTCCATTTTTGCCTTCCTCCTGGTCATCCCTTTTTCATTTTAAATGTTAATATTTCTTTCTCTTCACTGAGTTTTCTTCCCATGCTCTTAGTATTCCTTCTCCCTGTATCCTTTCAAAATAACTTCTTTTTCCTCTAGACATCTCTTCAGCTTTCCTTTCTTTCTGTGTGCTCTCTCACTCCCATTCCACCTATATACATCTTAGCTCACTGGTTGTTGATCTCTCTGGGGTGGTGATTTTTCTGTAATTAGGGCCATATTATACATACATATATTTGTTGTGTTGTTGTTGTTGTCTGTTTTTTCTATTAGATATATACAGATATGTATATTTTCTTTAAATTTCGGTTTTAACCTAATACTACATGCTTCTCTTCTCTTCTCTTACTCCATTCTACCTTCCCTCCTCTCTTTTTTAGTTACCAAGTAAATTTTATTTTCTGATTTGCCTTGTCTCTGTATCCTACTTTTATTATTCCCTCTCCCTCTACCATCACAAAATCTCTTTTCTTTCACTTAGTCATCTCATATTTGTTTTTTTCCTTAAAATAGTCTTAATCTCTTTACACCTTTATTAATATGAGCACACTGACTGTTGACAGTGTATTTGGGAGAGGGGGATATGTGTGCAGATGTGGGTCAGTTTCCTGGGCTCTCTGATTTTTGTTCTGGCAGCACCTGTACAACAGTACACAAGACACGGCAGGCGGAGTGACTCTGTCAGCTAGAGGGAAGAACTCACCAAAGAATGACCCCAAACCAACCAAAACCCAATTACAACCACATAAAAGGCATAAAGGGCAGTGCAAGAACATCAAGCCCAGGTGATCAAGAAGAATGCACCACTGAGTCCCACAGGTCTCTTAATACAGAAGATCACACCTCAAAGACAGGAGTCAAAGCAGATAAATCTAACAAACAGGAAAAAACAAGAAGAGTCAACTAAAATCGGGAGAAAAAGAAACAACCCAAAATAGAAAGGAAAGGAGGAATCCCCAGAAAGACTGCTAACTGAAGTTGAGGAAACCAAACCAGAGACACGAAGTTCAAAATAATGGTTATAAGGACACTCAAGGAGCTCAGTGAGAAATTCAAAGAACTCCAGGGAAGCTTCAAGGAACTTACTGTGAACTATACTAACATGAAAAAGGACATAGAAACTATCAATGAGAGACAAGAGGAAATAAAAAATATAGTATCTGAAATGAAGAACACAGTAGGCAGATTTAAAAGCAGGTTACATGAAGCAGAGGATCAAATCAGCGAGCTGGAGGACAAGGTAGGTACAAAAAATTACCAGACAGAGCAATGAAATGAAAAAAAGACTCAAAAAGAACAAGGAGGTATTAAGAGAGCTGCAGGACAACATGAAACCTAATAATATCTGTATAATAGGGACACCAGAAAGAGAAGGGGAGCAAGTAATAGAAAATCTGTTTCAAAAAGTCATGACAGAAAACATGCCTAATTTGATGAGAGAGAAACTCACGAAAGTCCAGGAAGCACAGAGGGTCCCAATAAAGATGAACCCAAAGAGGCCCACTCCAAGACACATCATAATTAAAATGGCAAAATTGAAAGACAAAGAGAGAATCTTAAAAGCAGCAAAGGAGAAACAGAATGTAACATACAAGGGAGTCCCAATAAAGCTAAAAGCTGATTTCTCAAGAGTAACACTACAAACCAGAAGGGAAAAGAAAGAAATAGTCCAAGTAATGAAAACCAAAGACCTGAACCAAGAATACTCTACCAAGCAAGGCTCACATTTAAAACATAAGACAAAATAAGGAGTTCCCCAGACAAAAGGCTAAAGGAATACACCTCCATCAACCCAGCATAGCAAGACATGCTAAAGGGAATGCTTTAGAAAGATGAAAAAGAGTCAGAGAGAGGAATGCAGGTATGAAGGGGAAAAATGGCAAAGAATAAGTACCTATCAATAATAACCTTAAATTTAAACAGATTAAATGCTCTAATCAAAAGACATAGGGTAGCTGCATGGACAAGAACACATGACCTGTACCTATGCTGTCTACAAGAGATCCTCCTCAGAACAAAAGACCTATACAGACTGAAATTGAAGGGTTGGGAAAAAATATTCCAAGAAAATGAACAGGAAAAAAAATATCTGGTAGAGCAATACTTATATCAGACAAAACATTTCAAAACAAAGACCATAAAAAGACACAGAGAAGGTCACTTCATAATACTGAAGGGAAGAATTCATCAAGAAGACATAAAGATTGTAAACATATATGCACCCAACATAGTAGCACCCAAATATATAAAGAAAATCTTGGAGGACTTCAAGAAAGATATAGACAGCAACACACCTATACTAGGGGATTTTAACACCCCACTGTCAAAAATGGGTAGATCTTCTGAACAAAATATCAACAAAAATATTGCAGCATTGAACAATGTCCTAGATTAAATGGACTTAACTGATATGTATAAAACCTTTCACATTAAAGAAGGAAAATATACATTCTTTTCAAATGCACATGGAACATTCTCAAAGATAGACCACATAGTAGAATACAAAACAAGTCCCAATAAATTCAAGAAAACTGAAACCATATCAAGCATTTTCAAAGATCACTATGGCCTGAAATTAGAAACCAACCAAAAGCAAAACTCAAAAACAGTCAAATTCACGGAGACTAACAAGTTATTAAACAATGAATGGATTAACAACGAGATCAAGATAGAAGTAAAAAAAATTTCTGGAAACAAATGAAAATGAACACACATCAGCCCCAAACCTATGGGGCACCATGAAGTCAGTCCTAAGAGGGAAGTTCACAGTAATACAGGCCTACCTAAAAAAGACATAAAAATTAAAAATATACAACCTAACCTACAACTACAAGAACTGGAGGAATAACAACAAAGTCCAGAGCAAGTAGAAGGAAGGAAATCATCAAGATCAGAGCAGAATTAAATGACATAGAGACTAAAAGAACAATTTAAAGGATAAATAAATCCAGAACCTGGTTCTTAGAAAAGATAAACAAAATTGACAAGCCTTTAACCAGACTCATCAAAAAAAGAAGGCCTAAATAAATAAAATCAGAAACAAAAGATGAGAAATTACATAGAAATACAAAGGACTGTAAGAAATTACTAAGAACAACTATAAGTCAAGAAATTTAAAAACCTGGGCAAAATGGATAAATTTCTAGAAACATGTAATTTTCCAAAACTGAACCAGAAAGAAGCAGAAAGGTCTGACTGAATAGACTGATAACAGCTAGTGAATCTGAAGCAGTAATCAAAAACTCTTGGCACACAAAAGCCCTGGACTATACAGCTTCACAGGAGAATTCTACCAAACATTCAGGGAAGAGCCAACCCCTATACTGCTCCAAATATTCCAAAAAATCCAAGAAGAGGGAAGACTCCCAAGCTCTTTTTACAAGGCCTGCATCATTCTAAACCCAAAACCAGATAAAAACACAACAAAGAAAACTACAAGCCAATATCACTGATGACCATAGATGCTAAAATCCTCAAGAAAATATTGGCAAACAGAACCAGTAACACATTAAAAAGATCACACACCATGATCGAGTGGGATTCATCCCAGGGATACAAGGATGGTACAATATTCACAAATCAATAAATGTAATACATCACATAAACAAAATGAAGGATAAAATCACATGATCATATCGTGCTGAAAAAGCATTTGAGAAAGTACAGCACCTATTAGTGATAAAAAAAACTTAGCAAAGTGAAATAGAGGGAGCATACCTCAACATAATAAAGGCCATATATGAGAAACTTACTGTCAACATCATACTCAATGGGAAAAAACTAAAAGCTTTCCCCTCAAGATCAGGCACAAGACAAAGGTGTCTATTTTTAGCACTTCTATTCAACACAATATTGAATAGCCACAGTGATTAGACAAGAAAAAGAAATAAAAGGCATCCAAATTGAAAACAAGGAAGTAAAACTGTCACTGTTTGCAGATAACATGATAGGGTACATAGAAAATCCTATAGAATCCACTAAAAACAATTCTTGACCTAGTAAGTGAATGTGGCAAAACAACAGGATACAAAGTCGATTCAGAAATTGAAAGCATTTTTGTATACCAACAATGGCATATTAAAAACAGAAATTAGGGGGATAAGTCCCATTTACTACAGCAACAAGAAAAATAAAGTACTTAGGAATAAGCTTAACCAAGGAGGTAAAAGACCTGTAGTTAGAAAAGTACTGAACACTAAAGAAAGAAATTAAGGGAGATACAAATAAATGGAATTATATATCATGTTCATGGACTGGAAGAATTAACATTGTTAAAATGCCCATACTACCCAAAGCAACCTATAGATTCAATGCAATCCTTATTAAAATACAAATGACATATTTGTATCACAGATATAGAACAAACATTTCAAAAATTTATATGGAACCATAAATGACCCCAAATAGCCTTATCAACTTTGAGAAAGAAAAACAAAGTAGGACGGATGCCAATGCCTGATATCAAACTATATTACAAAGCCACTGTAATCAAAACATTCTGGTACTGACATAAAAACAGACACACAGATCAACGGAACCGAATAGAAAGCACAGAAATAAACCCAAATCTCTGTGGTCAATTAATATTCACAAAGGGAAGAGAAGCATAAAACAGAGTAAAAATAATCTCTTCAACAAATGGTGCTGGGAGATCTGGACAGCTACATGCCAAAAGTGAAACTGGACCACCAACCTATACCATATAGGAAAATAAACTCGAGATGGATAAAAGACTTAAATACAAATCATGATGCCATAAAAGTCCCAGAGGAGCACATAGGCAGGAAAATTTCAGATATCCCACACACCAATACTTTCACTGATATGTCCCATAGGGCTAGTTATTATAAAGAAAATAATAAACAAATGGGGTTACATCAAATTAAAAAGCTTTGGTACGGCTAAAGAAAACATTAGCAAAATTAAAAGGGAACAAACCTTATGGGAAAACATATTTGCCAATGATACCTTGAACAAAAGTTTGATCTCCAAAATATATAAAGAACTCACAGTACTCTACACCAAGAAGACAAACAATCCAATTAAAAAATGAGCAAAGGACCTCAACAGACAACTCTCCAAGGAGGACATACAGAGGGCCCATAGGTATATGAATGGATGCTCAACATCAGTAGCCATCAGAGAGATGCAAATTCAAGCCATAACGAGATACCACTTCACACCAGTCAGAATGGCCATCATTTACAAATCAACAAACAATAAGTGCTGACAAACTTGTAGAGAAAAGGGAACCCTAGTAGACTGTGGGTGGGAATGCAGATTGGTCAGTCACTGTGGAAAACACTACAGAATTTCCTCAGAAAACTAAAAATGGAACTGCCTTTTGACCTGGCAATTCCACTGTGGGGATTATACCCTAAGAATCTTGAAATACCAGTTCAAAAGAACCTATGCACCCTAATGTTCATAGCAGCACAATTACAATAGCCAACTGCTGGAAGCAGCCTAGGTGTCCATCAGTAAATGAATGGATCAAAAACTGTGGTACATTTACACAATGGAATACTACACAGTCGAAAGAAAGAAGGAACTCCTATCCTTTGAAATGGCATGGATAGAACTAGAGAGTATCATGCTAAGTGAAATAAGCAAAGCAGTGAAAGACAAATACCACACGATCTCAACTGTAAGTGGAACCTAAGCACCAAAACAAAGAAATGAGCAAAAAAGAACCAAAGACACAGAAATAAAGAACAAACTGACAGTGACCAGATGGTAGTGGGGAGGAGGATAACTGGGGAAAAGAAGGGGAATGGTCAAGTAAAGGAATATGTACAAAGAACCCATGAACAAGGACAATGGGCTTGGGACTGTCTTTGGGAGTGGGGGTTGGACGGGGCACAGGAGGGCAACAGGGGGAAAAATAGGGACAACTGTAACTGAATAACAATGTAAAAAAATTAAAAATAGAACTGCCTTAGGACACAGAGATTTCACGTCTGGGAATATATCTGGGAAGATACACAAAACACTAATTTGAAAGAATATATGCACACCTATCTATTGCAGTGTTATTCACAATAGCTGCAGAAGTGTGGCTAGGCAGGGGTCACATGCATGCAGCTGCCCTGCCAGCAAAGAATCCAGATTGAAAAGTGCAGTCGTACCCATAGAATCCAGCTAGGCAGGAAAACTAGAAAGCTGCATGGCAAGGGGATTGCAGGGCCCCATCTAGCACAGCTGGCAAGGTGGGCGGCCTGCTAACAGAATGGAGAGTTTGGGTCTGAGCCTCCTGTGAGAGCAGGGGGCTGAAAGTTAGACAAGCAAGAGCTGAGCGTCTAAGATTCTTTCCAGCCAGGCAGGTCTCTTCACACCATGGAGTAACTAAACTCTGGGAAGAGGAAGGTGTGCCCAATCCCCACCTGCAGGACTGCAAACTCCAATCCCCACCTGCAGGACTGCAAACTCCTCAGAACAGTAGGGCCAAGCTTAAGAACCCCCTCTGGACACATATCCACAGAGGAAAGAAAGAGAATCTCTAAAAGAGCCCTTTATAAAGTTTTATCAGATATGACAAACTACACTGATTCCTCCTTAAGCCCTATTCCACTGAAAACAGCAGAGCAGAGAGATTAGAAATTGGCGCAGCAAGCAGTATCAAGGGCACCGCCCAGCCTTGGCTCTTATACAGAGCTGCCCTCAGCACCAAGCAGGAAAGAGCTGATCCTTTTACAGAGACTGGCCACTCACATGAAATGGACAGCTAATTCATCAGAAATTATACACTACTGGAGATAATCTGGGACAGATCAAGATGGGTAGTGCAGCGGTGGGGGAACATACCCACCATTTTCTCTGAAGACTGAACAGTGCCTCCCAGGGGAGAACCAGGGATCCCACCCTTCCAATTGCATCAGAAGCCCCCTCTAGAGGCAGGTGGAGGTGGTACATGTGGTGCTGTCAGACACTAGAGGAACCACCCTGGG
>PVJI01015906.1:0-39762 GCA_004026765.1 Micronycteris hirsuta
TTTTTTTTTTTTTTTTTTTTTTTTTTTTTTTTTAATGTAGGCCTGTATGGCTATGAACTTCCCTCTCAGGACTGCCTTCGCTGTGTCCCATAAGTTTGGGGTTGTTGTCAATTCATTTTCATTTGTTTCAAGAAACTTTTTGATTTCTTCCCTAATCTCATCCTTGACCCATTCATTGTTTAATAGCATGCTATTCAGTCTCCATGCTTTTGAGTGTTTTGGGTTTTTTTCCTTGGGGTTGGTTTCTAATTTCAGTCCCTTGTGGTCAGAGAAAATACTTGGTATGATTTCAATTTTCTTGAATTTGTTGAGGTTTGTTTTGTGTCCTATCATATGGTCTATTTTTGAAAATGTTCCATGTGCATTTGAAAAGAATGTATATTTGCCTTCTTTGGGGTGAAGGGCCCTATATATATCAATTAAGTCCATTTCTTCCAGGGCATTGTTCAATGCCACGATATCTTTGCTGATATTTTGTTTGGAGGATCTGTCCATTTTTGACAGTGGGGTTTTGAAGTCCCCTACTATAATTTTGTTGCTATCAATGTCCTTCTTGAAATCCCCCAAAATTTTCTTTATGTATTTGGGTGCTCCTGTGTTGGGTGCATATATATTTACAATATTTATGTCTTCTTGGTGGATTCTTCCCTTGAGTATTATGAAGTGTCCTTCTGGATCTCTCTTGATGGCCCTTTTTTTGAAGTCTATTTTGTCTGATATGAGTATTGCTACCCCAGCTCTTTTTTCTTGTCCGTTTGCTTTGAAAACTTGTTTCCAGCCCTTCACTTTCAGTCTGAGTAAGTCTTTTGTCCTGAGGTGGGTCTCTTGTAAGCAGCATATGTGTGGGTCATGCTTTCTTATCCATTCCGCTATTCTATGTCTTTTAATTGGAGCATTTAATCCATTTACATTTAAGGTTATTATTGATAGGTACTTATTCATTGCCATTTTTTTTTTGTACCTGTGTTCCTCACTCTCTCTCTTTCTCTTCCTTCCCTTGAATCAGTCCCTTTAGGATCTCGTGCAGAGCTGGTTTGGTGGAGGTGTATTCTTTTAGACTTCTTTTGTCAGGGAAGCTCCTTATTTGACCATCTATCTTGATTGAGAGCCTTGCTGGGTAGAGTAGTCTTGGTTGCAGGCCTCTGGTTCTCATTACTTGGAATATTTCTTGCCATTCCCTTCTGGCTTGGAGTGTTTCCATTGAGAAGTCAGCTACTAATCTTATTGGGGTTCCCTTGCATGTTACTTCCTGCTTCTGCCTCGCTGCCTTTAGGATTCTCTCTTTGTCTTGGAATTTTGCCATTTTAATGATGATGTGTCTTGAAGTGGGCCTGTTAGGGTTCATATTGATTGGGACTCTCTGTATTTCCTGGATTTGTGTGGCTTTTTCTCTCATCAGATTAGGGAAGTTTTCCATCATTACTTTTTCGAAAAGGTTTTCCATCCCTTGCTGCTCTTCCTCTTCTTCTGGTATCCCTGTTATACGAATATTGTTATGTTTCATGTTGTCCTGCATTTCCCTTAATACCTCTTCATTCTTTCTGAGCTTCTTTTCCTGCTCTTGCTCTTTTTGGGTGCTTTTTTCAACCTTGTCCTCCAGCTCGCTGATCCGATCCTCTGCCTCATCGAGCCTACTTTAGATTCCTTCTATTGTGTTCTTCAGTTCAGATATTGTATTCTTCATTTCCTCTTGGCCCTTGTGAATAGTTTCTATTTCCTTTTTCATGTTGACATAGTTTTCAGTGAGTTCATTATAGTTTCCCTGTAGTTTCTGGTAGTTTTCTGTGAGTTCATCAAGCTTCTCGAGTTTCTTGAGCTGCCTGATAACATACGCTTTGAACTCAATATCTGATAGTTGGCTTGCCTCTGTTTCATTTATCATTCTTTCTGGGGCTTCCTCCTTTCCTTTCATTTGGGGATTGTTTCTTTGTCTTCCCATTGTTTGTGGGATTCTTCTTTCTAGCCTCTGGTTCTTAAATTGATCTGTCAAGTTCTCTGAAGCAGCGAAGTTAATTTTGTGTCACTGTCTCTGTTTTTTGGGCTGACTCTTGTCTGGGTCCCACTCTATTCTCTTCACAATTCCAGGTTTCAATGTCCTACCTGTGGATAAAGAAGAGAGGGGTAGGTAGAGAAAGAAGGAAAAGAAAGCAAAAGAAAAGGAAAAATAAAGATAAAGAAAAAAATAATTTGAAAATAACATAAAATAAAAAATAATAAAAAATAGGAATTAAAAGGAAGAGAAAACTAGGAATACCAAATGAAGGGAAGGTAAAAGGAGTTAAAACAATATAGAAGAACAGATAGGAAAAAGGGTGGGGAAAAACAAACCAAGAAACAAAGAGAAAACAAAAGAAAGAAAAAAAAAAGACTTTTGTTGGCTGGCTTCAACAGCGTTGGGTCAGGGCTGCGAAAGGCTGGGAAGATATCAGACTTCTCCTGCTGTCTTCCTGGGCTGCACTCTCAGCTGCTGTCCCGCCTCCAGCTGAGTTGCCGGGAGTTTGCAGCACCTCCTCTGGGCCGCCTGACCCCCACCCTGAGTCAGAGTTTATGAGGTCTGTGTCTTCCCTCAGTGGGGCTCGATGTAGCTCCTCTGTTTCTCCCCCACGGAGGGACTCTGCACTGCAGGTCTGGGTTGTGTCTCAGGCCCTCCAGGAGTGAGCTCCGTGCCCCTGCATTCGCTGACTGCTTTTGTCTCTGGATTCGGGGCTTGCAAGCCGCAGGCCTGGGTGCCCGGTCGGGCACCAACCCCAGCCGCCCTGACTGGCTCTGCGGGGTGTGTGCCTGATCCCGGAGCTCTGGGCCTGGGTTTCCCTTTCAGTTCAGTATCCAATTCTTCCTGCTGGTATCGCCAGCCTCTGCAGATCAGTCCCCACGTACACACCAACCACCGGACTGCTGGGGACCAAGGCTCTTCCAACAGACACACGTGTCTGCTTTGGCTACTCACACACCCCAATCCAGCTTACTCCCACGTATCCTGGAGCAAACCGGGAAGCTGCTGCTACTGGATCTGCAGACCTCCCGGCTCCCCGCGAGACCCGAGGGACCCCTTCCCTCTGAAGCAGTCTCCCTACCGGCTGATCTTTCAGTGTTATGTGCAATTCTGGTCGCCAATCTTCCTGGGATACTGTTGGGCGATCGCTCCGCTCCTCGGAAAATCAGCCAGATATCCCACCAGTGGACTGGAGGAAGCCGATCCCACTCCCTCCTACTTCGCCACCATCTTTCCCCCCCAGCCTTTATAAATTCTTTAGAAATGAATTTTTATGTGAATAAACTTATAGAAGAATCCTTTATTATGAAGATTTTTATCCAGTTTGAATATGTTGAAGTTAATCTATAATGTTACTGGTATATTTTTATATCTAATATTGTATTAATGGCATTTAATATATTGCATGGCTAAATTTGGATGCAAATGTTTTAATAAATTATGCTATTTTAAAGATTTAATGCAATATCTAAAGTTATATTTGAAACATCATGTAGTGAAGAAATTCAGTAATGTGTAGTTGAAAATGTAGAATTTGCTTCTCAAATGTACCATTTTAAAGAAAATATCTGACACTGATATTTCATACCATTTTAGAGTTCAATCAAGATTATTTTCCTGGCAGATGCCTACATGCAAAGCTAATTACAATATGATTAAGAAGTGTTGGAATGTCACTAAATGATGAATTATTATAAATAGGGTAGAGAAAAAAATCACAGTCAACTTTTATCTGACATAGTCTTATGAAGGGTGTGAAGCACTAATCTGCTTTAACCATTTTGTTTTTCTTTGCTTTCCTTGATTTTTCTTCTCTGTAAAAATAAAGGTAGTTAAATGTTCAAAACAATATTATCATAAGTAACAGAAAACTATATGTAAATCTATTCTAAAATGCCAGTTTCATTGTTTTCTTAATAAAGGGCATAGTCCCATTACAGAAGACAATATGCTTTGAACAGTGGTATATCTTTTTTGAATAGTTTTAATGGTAAGATAGCCAAGTGTTTGTCAGCAATATTTGACACTCCTTTTCTTAAAATGAGATGGATAGAGATTTAGACATATTGGAATTTGTAGTGGTGGAAGTTTGTGGATAATCTTTTTTGAATGACTTAATTTTCACAATAAAATAAGAAGGTAACTGAGAGTGATGGGAGGCAGTGATATCAGAGATAAGAAAACATAGACAGTGTGAAAAATAGATATCCAGGAGTCTGGAAATAAGTGGATTAGGGAAAAATAGTGTGTTTTTTGGAAAACATTAAAGTCTTCAAGAAATAGCAAACTTCATTTTATGTAAATTCCTCCATTATTAAAAAGTGAAAAAATATTTTTCTAACTTAAAAATCTAATATACGTGGCTGGTGTAGCTCAGTGGATTGAGTGCGGGCTGCGAACCAAAGGGTTGCCGGTTCGATTCCCAGTCAGGGCACATGCCTCGGTTGCAGGCCAGGTCTCCAGTGGGGGCCACATGAGAGGCAACCACACAATGATGTTTTTCTCCCTCTCTTTCTCCCTCTCTTCCCTTCTGTCTAAAAATAAATAAATAAAATCTTTAAAAAAAATCTAAATCTAATATAACTTTAATACCAAATCTACACAAGGGTAGTATAAAAAAAGAAATCAAGCAATTTTCATATTTGAACAAAGATATTACAGACTTAAGAAAATAGAAGACTAAGTACAATGATGTATAAAGGCTAATACTCATGACCTAGTTGGTTGTATTTCATATATTCAAAGATATTTTAACATAAAATCTTTTAATGTAATTCATTGCCTTAGAAGGTTAAAGGAGAAATATGATCATCTCAGTAGATACAGGAAAAGCCTTTGATAAGATTCAACATCTATTCATGGTAAAAACTGTCGGTATAATAGTAATATAATAGAATGTTCTTAACGCAATGAAAGTTTTTAAATCAAAAACATACTTTACTGTGAAACTAGATAAAGTGAGAGACTTGACAGGATATTCACTGTAATTATTTTCTTCAGCATTTTGCTAGATGCCCTTACTGCAGGATAAAAAATTAAGAATGTAAATGAAGCCCTGACCAGGCAGCTCAGTTGGTTAGAGTGTTGTCCTACTACACCAGGGTGGCGGGTTTGACCTCTGGTTAGGGTACATACGAGAAGCAATCGATGAAGTCATAAAGAAGTGGAACAACAAATGGATGTCTCCCTCCCTCTCTTCCATCTGTCTCTTTCTCTTCCCCTTCTTCTTTCTGAAAAAAAAATCAGTAAAAATGAATGGAAATGAAGAATTCCATTGCTATTATTCAGAAATGTTATCTGCATAGAAAATCCAAGAAAATAGATCAGTATATTTATATATACACAAATCAATAAAAGGCTCAGCAGTATCATTGAACACAGTTTACAAAGCCAGTAATATGTTTACCTATCAACAAGAAGCAATTCAAAATTATAATTGAAAGGAAGATTTCATTTTTAATGTTATCAAAATGATAGGAGAGTCTTAGGAAAAGATAAAACAAGACCTGCAAAACTTCCAGAAAATAATTATAAAACTTTATTGAAGGTCAAAAAATAAAACCCAAGTAGATAAATATTCTGTACTCATTAATGAGAACTTTCACTTATCAAAATATGTAAATCTATACCATGAATGTTGATAAACTGGTATGTAATTTATCTGAATGAGTAATTTCAGTTCAAAATTTTGATTTAAATTTTCACTTGCTCTTGTTTAAGAAATCCCTATGGGCCCTATCATCATAGATATTCTGTATAGTCTCTTAAAGTTTTGACAGATTTCCATATTAAGTTTCTAGCAACCTGGATTTGAATTTGTATAAGACAGATAAAGATTTCTTAACAAAACCCATTAAAGCAAACTATAAGTAAAAATATTGTACATACTGTTTTAATCATTATATAAAATTCTCTAAGAATATGAGAAACCTTTATAAAAGTGAAAATACTATCCACATTTTTATTGAAGAGATTTGTAGCACATACCATGTGCCTGAAGTCTAGAGATAGGAAATTTTGTACAGATTATTTTTAAAAATTAGATCTGCTCTGCACTGTGCTAGAATCTAATTAGTATTTGTGAAATAGTAGGATAGGTTATTAAATAATTGTCTTGCATAAATTTAGTCAGAAGGGAAGAAGTAGTGATCATTGGGAATATAAGTTCACTAAAAGCAAGACTTATCAAGCAAGGTCACTTAAGTTTCCTTCTGAAGGAATTAGTGGAGAAATGCTGTAGTGGGTGTCAGTTTCAGCAAGACGTTCGGCAGTCATTCACAATAGCCTTGTAGACAAATGAGGAAATAATAAAGCTCCAAGACTGTAGAATAATGGATCAATGTCTGCTTTAATGGCGTTGTCTAATGTATAGTACGCAATTCAATTCATAGAAGTATCATGTTTTAGCTTGATCAACACATCTAAAATGTATTTTGATAAAATCAGAAACAATGCAATATGGAATTTACAAATAATTTAATAAAACAAACATAATGCTACCAAAGGTGAGAATTTATTTTGACAATGTATATCAGCGATTTTCAAGCCTCAAGAATTTTTAAACATGTAATACCTATTTAGTATTGGCACTAACCTTTTTTCCCTTAGATTGTCAAATTTAAAAAAAAATGACAACAGCCAACACAACAGCTGTCCGGTGTGAATAAATAAAAATGTATACCTATTTTTTATCATATCTGAAAAAAAAATTATTTAGTGTGTTGCAGAGTTTTAGTAATTATTTTTTATGTGCCTAGATGAAAAAGGTTGAAAATCGCTGATCTAGATAAAGAGATTATAAATTAATAGGAAAGCTAAGACAAGCAGATTTAGTTGTGCTGTGGCCACATCTGTTGAAAGGAGAATACTATTTTTAGCTGGGAGAATAAAACACTAAGGATGTAATAACTGAGTAGTGGCTTGACTGAAAGAGGTTTCATAAGCAGGGACTGGAGTGAGAGCTATCGGAAGGAGAGGAAACTGCATGTGAACAAACGCACAGAGGTGACCAGCTGTGAGACATTCACAAATGGCTTGAATACGACATCTAGGGATCAAGTTAAAAGAATTCTGAAGCTGTGTCAGATAGTTAGGGCTTTGTTAAACAATGGCATCGAAGGTAAATTGAACATAAAGACTACTCTTGCAGCAGCATGTAGGATATACTGGATTAGTGAGAGTCCTTGGCAGGAAGACAAGATTTCTAGTAAAATGCAGTATGATTTTGGACTGTGACATTAGTGGTGGATGGGATTGATGGGAGAAAAACTGTGGGGGTCAAGTCATTAGAAATCTAATATTTGTACATGAAGAATTCATTCATTTGACAAATATTTATTGATTGGCAGGTACTGAACATAAAACAGTGAACAAAGTCAGGCAAAAATCCCTACTCTCAAAGAGCTTGTTTCTAGTGAAGAAAGACAGTTAAGGAACAAAAAGAGAAAAGCAAATATGGTATATAACAAGTTAGAAAATAAATGCTATAAAGAGACACAAAGCAGTGAAGAGGTGTGTTGGGACCAGGCAAGGCCAGACAGGTTCACAGGATTCAGGCAGACAGAAACATTTTCACTGAGCCATTGGGGATGCTGGACATGCCTTTATTGCAGGGTGGGCCATCCAAGCATGCTGCAAGCTGCGTGCGCCCCCTGAATGTCACTGTGTGTCTCTGCATGTCACCTGTCCCCCAGCGTGTTCCCAGCAGGAAGCCTCTACCTCCCTTATATACTAAATACTGACAAAACTGGCAGGATGTCAGAGCATTGCGTAATACAGAAAGATTCTGCGCATGCAGCCCACTCAAGGCTATGGGAACAGTTTATCAGGCCCATTCTCAACGTTATGGGAAACTGCTTCCCTTAGTTGCCCAGACATCTGGGTGAGGAACCTAGACTGACTTCGTTTACCCTACAAGATGAAATGGTAGTGTGGTGGGACAAGGGTGTGCAATTTAATATTAGGTGATAAAGGCCTTGCTGTGTATGTGATGTTTGAGTGAAGTCATGAAGGAGGTGAGGGAAGCAGTCTTGCCTAGAAGTATCTTGCAGGCAGTGTTCCTGGTAGAATGGGTGGTGAGAACTAATGCCCTGAGGCAGAAGAATGTTGGAAGAACTTGGGGTCAGTGGGTCTTAGAGGACTGACTGAGTCGGGGACATGGTCAGGACGGTACTGGAGAGCTACTTCGTGAGTAAGGCTGAAACTATAAAAGGGCTTTGGTTTTTAGTCAGCGGGAGAGAGGAATCATTGGATAGCTTTGATCAGAGAAGTGTCATGATCTTGTATATTAACAGGATCACTCTGGCCACTGTGTTGAAAATAAATTGAAGGAAATAAATTATACATTGGGAGACCAATTAGGAGGTTTCTAGAATAAGCACCTGGGAGCAGTGAAGCACTATCCTGGAAATTTAAGTTGGAGAAAGTATAACTGTTAGTAGATGGATACAGTAGATACAATGAGAAGAATATCAGATTTGTTATAAAGATAGTGATGCGGGTGTTGGGTCAGAATGAAGTTTAAGTGTAGATAGTACTTTCAAATGGATTTATTAATCTAGATTTAGAAGTCAATAACCCAGAGATTATTGGTGAGTACAGAAATTATTTGTAAAATATGCTTAGTAAAATAAATAAATAAATAAACAAAACAAAAGAAACACCTTGAAATTTCAAAGAAATTAAAAGGAGAGCATTCGGGGCAAATAAGAATAACTGTCTTTAAGTCATTTGAACACTGTCAGAAGACAAATCGGACATTTTTTTCTACTAATCCCCCTCTCCTTGACAGGTAAGCCAGGGCACCGGACTCAGTCTAGGTCAGGTTTGAGTCAGAGCGTTACTGAGAGGTTTGTTTGAGAACCCTCCAAGTAAGTGCTAAAACCAAATGAGACCAGGAAGAGAGAAACTCTAGATACAAAAGCAAATATCATTTCCAAAAGATTTCACTTAGCAAGAAGATTTGAAGCAAAAGCTGAAAAGCAAACGTGCCAGAAGTAATTCACCGATCGCTGAGTAGCCAGACTCAGTGATTTACCTGCTCTTGGGCTGTCTGTGACTTAGGCAGGGAGATGTGTAAGAAGGTTAAAAGGCATAGCCAGTAGTAGGACTAGTGGACAGTATAAAATCCAAAATACGGAGTTTTAATAAAATTTTAGTTGCATACCAGGAAGCATATATTTCCCAGAAGTGGAGTGTTTCACTTTGAGAAGCAGTAAAAATTACAATTAAGCTAACATGGAGGGCCCCGTGTTAGAGAGATTTTTTTTTAAAGGGGAAATTCGGCAGGAGTAAGGAAATAGAGTTAATGATCTCTACCTATATTATTCTCCAATTCTAGCAATATATAACTTCGAGACTGGTACTTATGATTTTGAACATGAAGATTACCTGTGATAGCTGCTGCTTTGTATGATTCTTCTGTTTATTCGTCTATTTATAACTTGTTATGGCCTCAGGCAGGAGAAACCAAAAGGTTGATGCTCATTCATTGCCACTCCCCATGCGGAAAACTTTACCACAGAGGCATCAGCGTTCTGTATTTCAGCCTGACTTTTTTAGGAATAAAGTAGACTTAAAAATGTGATCCTCAGCATAACCTTGGAATTCACCAATAAATTTATGTACTAATATAGAACTTGAATTTACTTAGCCCGGGTAGGAAGACTCCTTTTGAATGAGGTTTCCATTGATTGAAAATATGGATCTTGTCAGAAAGAATAGGTTTATCCAGGAAACATGTCCTGTGATACTATTTCAGACAGGCTTGTCAGGACCCTTAGAGAGTTGTGGAAATTGAGAACGGCAATGCCCTACTGGCGGCAGTCTGTGAAATAATTAATAAGCGATGTATCACGCATTCATTTATTACTAAATAGCCTGAATAACTTTATTTCTGCTGACAAGATATCTTAAAAACCACCACTGGGACATGTACAGTTTGGAAAGTGTCACTAGAGAGCTGCCTTTGGTTCTCTAATAAATTGAATAATAATACTTATTAAATATGCTTTTTAAAAGCTATAGTGAACTTGTTTATGTGTGGCCCAGGGTTTCTGGTGCTGAAGGCCTAGTCCCTGTCCTTTAGGAATTGTTATTTTGTAAGAAAGGTAAAAAATGTGCACAATGATTATGATACAAGGCACTACATGCTTTGTGTCATATGTGTGACATACAGCATTATGGGAAGTCTGATATGCACGTCACCTCTGTTAGAATAACCTAGAATCCTTTTTAAAAATAAAGATCCATCGACTCATTCAATCTAAAGCCATGAAAAAATAAAAACTCTGGGATGAGATTAGGAATCTTTATTTTTAAAGCTCATCGAATATTAGATAGGCACCCCCCAAATATTTGGTAAGTGCTACAGTACTAAACGAATATTGGAAGATCACTTCCAATTATTCTGAATCCAGTGAAGTTCTTTAATCCACATAGTGGTTCTCAATCTTGACTTCACAATGGAGATTGTTGGAAAGCTTTACTGATGCTTAGGTCTTACCCCTTAGAGAATCTCATATTGTTCAAGATTGCAGCCTGGGCTTTGAGATTACATGGCCAGACAAAGCAGATGATCTATTCCAAATGTTATAGCCTGTTTATAAAGCCATTCACAATCTCCAATGTCTATACTCTATCAACCAGCCATAGTGAACTACTATCAGACTCCAAAATGATTATGGTGATGATAATCAAAATAATGGTGACAGTCAACTGACGCTGGGATTTTGTCCCAGTGAAATCCGTGGGGGACCGTACCCTGACACGTGAATCAAACTTACCCAGAGACACGCTTTGCGTAAAGAGTCCGGCAGCCATGGGTCTTTCCCTCCACCTCCATCTTGGAAAAGACCTCATGCCTAGCTCAGTCGAGCTTTTTATTAGAAGCTTTAGGACACATTTACATTGGATTTATTATTCATGGGCTTATGCAGAACAGGGGTTTTCAGTTGGGTCATGAGGATATATGGGAAGGGAATAAATAAGGGGTAGGTTTACTCAGTAACAGAGCTTTAGGATGTAAATTCAGGTCCGGTGGCAGACAGGACCAGGGTAGTACATTAAACAGGAGACAAGTAAATTGAGGGTAAGCTAACTAGGGCTGTTAACTTTTCAGACCATAGAACATTGAGGCAGTGATTCATTAACTTAAGCTTCCTGACTTTGGGAGGAAGAGAGACTCAGCAAGTTACAGAATTTGTTAAGATACATTTTTGCCAAATTCCCATTAGAGAATTCCTTTTCCACTGACATGATCCACACAGGAATAATTTTTCCTCACGCGGAGCTGAGCTCAAAATGCGTAAATTCCGGAACTGTGTGTTTTCACATGTGTGAAAAGAATTCCGACAGTCAACATTTATTTTGTTATTATTTATTTTTGTTATTATGTGCCAAGTATTAATTGGTTTAATCCTCGTGAAAAGCCTATGAGGTAAAATGATGTTATTCGCATTTTACAGATGAGAAACAGAACTAAAGTGACTTACCTAAGGCCACGGTGCTAGTAAGTGACGAGGTTGGGTTTTGAACACAAGGGGTCTGTCTCTATAGTGCATGCTTGTAATAGTGTTGCTTGCACATGTGTGCCCCAGCCAGACCTCTCATATCATTGAACTATGTCACATGTATTTAACACTGCCTTGAAAAACCTACCTCCGACCTCTTATAGGACAAATGTTTACCATATTTGATTTTTAGCTCAAATGTCACCTTCTACAAGACATTTTCCCTAACCCCCTACCCTATGAACTAATATTCTTGTTGTAGCAATGGTCAAAGATTTTTTCTTTCTAATTTTCGCTCTATCCACACTAGCGTATAGGCTCCTTGAGGGAACGGTGCATGCTATAAACTTTTTTTTTTTAAGATTTTATTTATTTTTAGAGAGAGGGTAAGAGAGGGAGAAACAGAGGGAAAGAAACATCAATGTGTGGTTCCCTCGCATACCCCCTACTGGGGACCCGGCCGCAACCCAGGCATGTGCCCCAACTGGAAATTGAACTGCCAACTTTTTGGTTCACAGGCCCGTGCTCAATCCACTGAACTATACCAGCCAGACATTTGTAGTTGCCTTAACAATATCTGGAATATAATTACTGTGCAATACTTCTTACTAAGTGAATAATTAAGTGGTGGAGCACATACTGAATGTACAGGAAAGCAAAAGTGTATTTTGGTTTCATATAAATTAAATTAGTTAAATTGATTAAGGGGCAAAGCCAGAAATGTGTCAGAAACCATAACAACGCTGCTTGAATGACTACGGAGTTTAGATTTTACTTGAAGACAGATAGTGGAAGATTATGGAAGATTTTAAGTAAGGAAGTCACATCATCCATCTTGTTGCCACCAAGAGGACTTAAGTAAACCCAGGAGGACCACCTGAGTATACTGTAAACAAGTCTTAACACCTCAAACCACCCTTGTTACAATTTTCTCTCTATCCAGGGATGCCTACCTCCATCTAACCAAAGACACACTGTGACTTGTGGTGGGGGTGGAAGTGGGTTAAATAGGAGGAATGAAGGAATGTTGCTAAGCCCATATTCCAGAGGTATGGTAAGGCTGTAAAGTGTAAAAAGAGTTGCAAGGACAGCAGTCAGGAAGGTAGGGCACAGTTTGCAAGAGAACTAAGACTAATTCAGAACAAAAGCTGGAAAAAGCTGTCCAGGAGAAAAGGTCTGCTTTAGCTGGTGCTGGGTAAATGATAAGGAGGGAGAGCCTGGAGGTTTAGGGAACCCAGAATCCCTGGAAACAATGAAAGGAGTGTTTTCTGAAGGTGCACCTGGCAGCAGTGTGCAAGCTAGCTTAGAGAAAGGGCTGGCAACTTAGAAAGCTAAGAATGATTTCGTACATTTTTAAATGGTTGGGAAAAAATGTAAAGAGAATATTTTATGACATAGGAAAATTATACAAATTTCAAGTGTAAGTAACCATAAATATGGTTATATTGCAATCCAACTATTGTTTATTTAAGCATAGTTTATTACTTTATTTTGGCATTTTTACATTTTTTACATATGTTGACATGCAATATTATATTAGTTTTAGGTATATAGCAGTGATTACACATTTACATAACTTACGAAGTGATCACCCCAATAAGTCTAGTACGCATCCGACACCATACATAGTTATTACAGTATTATTGAGTATATTCCCTATGTTGTACTTTCTATCCTTGTGACTGTTTTTATAACATCTTAATCCCTTCCCATTTTTCGCCCTTTCCCCTAACCCCTCTCCTGTCTGGCTCTTTTGCTGGCAGTACAACGGCAGAGCTGAGAGCTGCCACAGAGACACACAGGGCCCACAAAGCATAAGATACCTGTCTCTTAACAGGAAAAGTTTGATGAGACTGGAAAAGTTCAAAGCAGATATCAGTTATGAAATTTATATAGGAAATGAAGTAGTAAAGATCTTTTATAATGCAGCCTTTTTAAGTCAAATCTGTCAAAACTGATATTATCTCAGGGAATAAATGGCAAGTAAGCACGTAGGGCACAAGGGAAGAGTTGAGAGCGGAGTGTGATGTCACGGGCAGGTGTTCGGTGCAGCGCAGACATGTGGGTAAGCCTGGTGTCAAGGAGGACTGGAGTAGGAAGCAGAATTTGAGCAGAGCTGAGGGACCAGGAAGAAATGCATGCTCTTGAATAGGAACATACGTCAGGAACTGAGGTAGACCCAATGAGTAAGCCAGAATTGGACTTAAAGGAGAGGGTAGGGGTTAGTTTCTTTACCACAGTAGGCACTTAAAAAATGATTGCTAAATTGACTAAACTAAAACTGATAAGGCAGTTAAGCAACACTGAAATCCAGGGAAACTGTGGAACCAAGAGACAGACCAACAGGGAAAGGCTGGGCAAGAGTGAGCACGTCTCAGGCAGCCTGGGTCCAGGGCAACAGCAGCGGTCCGCCTTAATGCTGAACTATTGTTTCCTGTACAACTTAATTTGCAAGACAGTGCATTTGCATATGTTAATTATGTAGACCCCTTACACTAATCTGGTAATATAGGTTAGTTAGGCAGACATTGTGCCTTTCCTTTCACATTTGTCAGACTAGAGAATCATGAGCATCTCTCCAGAGGCAGATTTAGATTTACTGTGTAGCTAACAAAGATTAAGTTTCAGGGTCCATCATTCTCATGGGTCCCTTCCCGGGCCCTGGTGTCTTTATCATAAAGGATCCCTCCTCAAATTATATAATTTCGGAATAAATAAAACATTGATCTGCCCTTAGTTTCACCCAACCTAGTTAGAATTGGTTGGGCCGGATCTTCAAATCCAGTGTTCTTTCTGTAACACCCTACTGGCCACAGGCTGCCGTTTGTAACTTTCATGGTTAGGTGGTAATCAGTCCCCATGGGGCTCACCGTACAGATGAGATGAGAACATTCAAAACAGCCAGCAGATGGGAAAAAAAGCACATAGAAAAACAGCAATTTCTGACATAACCATTTGACAGACAAAATCAGATTAACTAAATTCACTAAATCCCTAAAAAGAGACACTGCATCAAGGCCTACACATTTAATATTCCTTTAAAATGATTTGCCACATGAATGGCTAACACCAGGTTTCCCAATGCCCTCTGTTTTTCACAAACAATTGTTATGAGGCTACTGAAAACAAATACTAGTATAGAGAAAAGAATGTTTCCCTTACAAAAAAAAAAAAAAAACATTTTTTTTTTTTTGGTTGTTTATAGGAGGACCTTTGCCTGGGTCATTAATTTTTAGAAAGGTTTATAATCTTTCAGAAATTAGATTCATCTGGAAATACACAAGGTTTTGCCGACTGACACTAAAATGAACAGCTGAGTGCTTAAGTGCAGTAAGTCCACTTTCATTTATTTTCCTCTTAAAACAATTTAAGTGCATCATTGAAGAACGATGTAAAATATAACAAAATAATTACTAAACAGATTTAAATAACTTAAACAAGTTTAAGGAGAAGAATAAAATGTTCACTGTCAAAGTAGTTATATCATTATGTACCAAAATGAGAGTACAATATTTGCATTTTATTTTGAAAAACATCTTGAATGTAACAACTATCAACAGTATGAAAGAATATTCTTCTTAAAAAAATGAAATCCTTCTTGTAACTTTGTTAGCCTATTTTATATGACAAATTTTCATTTTAGTTTCTTTGTGATTTATTCAGGACAGATATTTTAGTCTTCATAGGAATCCATTCACGTATCTGTGTGTGTATGTCTAAGTTTTATGTGTATTTAAATTTCCAGCTTTCGCGATAACTGAGTAGTTATTGTGGATACTTTTTCTTTTTCTTGTTTTATAAACAACTCCAAGGATAATGAGATCTTTACCTTCCCTGACTATTGACCTTCCACCATTTTCCATTTTTGTTATTTTAAGATTTTTTCTCTTTTTGAGAAATAATGAGGATTATTCAGTTTAACTGATTTTTTTTTTAAAGATGGATCTAAATCATGTATACTTACATGATTCTAAGTAGTTGAATGAGAACTAGGCAATACATTTAATTTACTTTTCTCCTACAAAACATTGCAGACTAATTCTTAAAAACCATCAAACCAGAGATATACTCCAGGAATAACCTCTACAGAATGATCTGGATTGCTTATTAAAAATACAGGTTCCTGTATCCTAGACAAAACCTACTGAGCCTGAACTTCTAAGGATGTAGACTGCATTTTAAACAAATTTCCCAAGTGATTCTTGTTCACATTAAAGTTTTAGAAATGAAGTAGTATATAGCCAACCTTATTTAAATCCTGGGACTGTTGCAAATATATTATGATGTAGTTGCTAAGAATAAAAGGATATTCTTCATGCATAGAGAACCTGGGGACTCTTAGCTTAAAAACCTACTAATTAAGATTCATGAGTAGAGATGGTTTGTTTATAGGAGGACCTTTGCCTGGGTCATTAATTTTTAGAAAGGTTTATAATCTTTCAGAAATTAGATTCATCTGGAAATACACAAGGTTTTGCCGACTGACACTAAAATGAACAGCTGAGTGCTTAAGTGCAGTAAGAGACATTAAGAAAACAGAATGGGTTGTCAGATAAAATGTAATGTTAGGGAAAAACTGCCCTGCAGGCATCTATTTCCTTATAAAATACTTGAAAATGATTTTTTCTAATCACAAATCACATGCAGTTTTTTCAAGACTATAATTATATTAAATAGCATTTTCATATTTTTCCTTTCGGACTCGTTTGATTGCTTTATTTTTAAATAAAAATAATATCTTTCCTAAGGGATGACAATAATGAAAATTGTAGTACTTAAAAATATAGTAAAAGTTAGAAGCGGAGCACCCTAGAAAAGTCAGTTTTGCATTTTTAACTTGGGAAAGTTTTGATATGATGCAATAAAACATAGTTTAGTATACAAATTTAATTTTCTGTGCAACAATTTTTCTAGTGTTATTAACACCTCCTCTACACAAGACATTAATATTATCACAATTAGAATACTACCTTTCCAGTATATCAATTATTTAGAAAAAAGTCAAGTCAGTACTTAACACAAATATCTGGAAATGTTGTTTATCTCATGATGACTGATGTCATCACTGATGTAGACAATGCAGTATGCCAAAACTACCTTAAATCTAGTTCAGCTACTGCATACATCACCATGCCTGGGTTAGTCACAATTTACCCTTTTATCCCAGCCTACGTGTTAGTAGTACCCACTCCACTACTGGTTAATGTGATGTAGACATTAAATTATCCTAAACTTGTTATCTCCTGAATTTAACATTTTCTTGTGCTGCTGGGTAAAAGCCCTTCTCCCATTTAAACATTTCTACAAACCCTTTGTTTCCTCACTATTCCATAATAGGGAGCAGATGCCCTGCTACCGGAAACGAGAGAGATGGTATGGCAGTCGGAACTTCTCCCTCAGTTTGGAGATGTTTGTGCTTATAAGTCTCATCACTTCATGTTGGTTCCTGGCCTCTTGTGCTATGTAGCTTCGCAGAAGTGGAAAAGTGTCTAGATATATCTGTGGTGCTACTGTTTTTGTAAAAGGAGAATTGCTTGGACCAAGCAGTCGTAAAGTGTTGTATCTGTAGTACAGATGAATATTTAAAAATTCATGTGGAAGTATGTCATAAGTGTGGCTGAGTACTTAGCCTCTGGAGTTAAAGTTATCTTGAGCAGATCTTAGTGACTACATCAGTAAAATTGTTTTTATATTTTCGTATTTGAAATGACTTATTAGAAACACAGAAACTTCAGAATAATGCTAGAGAGAAAATGTCTTTCTGATATCAACTGATATCTAACCTCCAGAGCTTGAGTTTTTCCTTCTCTACTGGGGAGATCCAGAGTAAGAGGAGTGAATATGATCCCCACCCAAACAGTAGGTCTTTAGATCAAACGCTAAGAATAAGAGAAAAAGATAAGCCTGAAGTTAATATATAAAAATGAGGCAAATGGAGAATAAGAAAGCTGTTGTTTTCATGGCTATCGCAGTAAGAAAAGGGATCCTAGAAGAGTGGCAAGCAAGCAAACGCTCTTATTTATCTGATTTTCAGAGACATTGACCCCAGTATCTGAGACTCACATTTTTTTCTCTCAAATGACTTAACTTTGCAATAATAGCCTATGTAAAGTAAGACCAACCATCTCAGAAGAAAACACATTTCTTTTGCATTCTATATACTTTCAACTGAAGCAAACCTTAGGCACTTTAGGACAATCCAATCTCTTGGAGAAGATAATTATTTTAGGATTTGATAAGTGTAACACATACTGCTATTTCTGCAAGATGGTTCACTAGTATAGGGTTTTAGTCATTAAAATGAATAATTATTTCAGATACCTCCTCATCAAGTGTGTTCTATGTGGGAGCACAGGAAGATCTCACTGTTCAATTACATGCATTCCTGAAAACTATATAATTTAGATCATCATAAATTGGCTCATATTTTAACTATAAAAATTTGATTGTTGAGGGTTTTATGTTTTAGAAATAATTTAGCACCAGATTCATTATACATGTAAGTAAAAATAAGTAATAAATAGATTGATTAAATAGTCATAATTATTCAGATTTATTTCTCAAGTACCCTAAAATAGACAAATGTGTTTACTATATAGTAAAAATAAAAACTAACATTTTTTAACACTTCCTATGTTCAAAACATTAAATCTACTTCTTTCAGTATATCATCTAATCCTTTATTACATGTTATCCTCTTATTATAGACAAGAAAACTGAGGTAAAATAATCAGTATGGAATCAATAGTAATACTTAAATTAATTATCTTAATTTAGCACATTATTACATTCTGTGGCTTATAATTTAGGGAAGCTAATGATTATGGAGTATATATACAGAATATAAAGTAATTTCATCAAATGAACATTTGATGTTGTTAAAAGAAGTTACATTTAATTAATAAAAATTGTTCTGGTCTTTTAGAATTAAGTAAAGCTATTTTCTGATAACCCAGATATTAAGGCCAGTAATTTTTTCTTTTATTCACAACTTTTCTCTTAACAAAAGATGACATATTCAGAATGACTAGTCAATTAATACCCTGTATTATTAGAGAAAATCAACTAACAGTTCAAAAACCATGCTAGTAAACTCAGGAGTAGGAACCCTAGAATTGAGAAGCAGATAATGGTGGTTTGGGTGGATTAGAGATTTCAGTGGAAAGAAAAATTTCAGAATCTTGGTAACAGACATTAGTAAATTAGTGAAGAAGTATCTGAGGTTTCCTTCTAGGACTCAAACACCAAGAACTGAGGTGACAGGAATTGGATGTGGACTGTATATTCCAGAACAGGTGGAGGTGGCCCCTGGAGGTAGACAGAAATTGGATATTAAATGGTTCTGTATCAATTCCAATGTATGTGGGGGGATTTTCCACATCACTAAGCAATTTTTGGACACCACTTCTGTGTCCTACAGTTCAAGTCTATTCTGACACTATTCTGAACTCAGAGAAACATTTCACTTACAAGATTACTGGTTATAATGAAAGGGTATAGGAACAGTTCCATGAGAGGTGCACTGGGCAAGTTATTTGGAAAGACCTAGGAGCCTCCGTGCCCTCTGTCGGTGAGCCACTCTCTCCTACTCTCCAGGCGTTCACCACCCTGGAATCTCTCTGAATCCAGTCCTTTAGGATTTTTATGAAGGCTTCATTACACAGGCATGATTGACTAATTCACTTACTATTGGTGATTGAACTCAATCTCCAGCGCTTATCCTTTCTCTGGAGATCATTGTGACACTGAAAGTTCCAACCACTAATTATGTGGTTTGTCCCACTGGTCACCAACCCCCATCGTTAGGTGCTTTCTAAAAGCCACCTCATTAACATAACAAAAGATGCTTTTGTTGCCCTCATCACTTAGGAAATTCCAAGGACTTTAGGAGCTCCATGCCAGAAACAAGATGAAGATCAATATATATTCCTTTTTATAAATCATAATATCAAAGTTGTGGAGCTGGAATTGGACAAGAATAAGAGTTATGCAATTTCCCTTTTCAGCAATAGGACTAAAATCAAGAAAGAAATTCAGAGTGGGAAAGAGAAACAACCTTGAACTGGAAAGCTAAAGGAAGATGACACTGCCACAGTAAATAATCGTATCCAAGTATTTCAAAAACAGAGTTCCCTGCTTTTGTTGCTGAAGAAAATGGGCTCTTGCAAAGTTGTGAGGAAACAGTTTCAAGGACTAAAGCATGGGAGAAGTTTAAGTGCAATGGCAAGATTTATCAAAGTGAAAAGAAATAATGCATCCTCAGAACACTGAGAGCAGGCAGACTCCAGCAGCAGCTGCCCTGAGGTCCTTGCTAATCCTGCATACAATTGTCTTGGTTTTGGGAACAAGCAGGCTATCTTTCAAACTATCCAACCTCTTTCCTCTTTCTTTCCAGGGTGGCACTGTGCTGGGACCTACCTGTATCCAATCCCTTTCCTGGATCTTCTTAGTGTCTTGCCCTATCCTATTAGAGCCATTTCCCAGATTTTCCCAGGCTAGACTCCTCCCCTTTATGGTCAACATTTTGGATCCTACTGCAACAGGCCTCAAAGTTCAGTCTGGTCTTCTGGCTCCTACTGCACATGCACCCAGCAAAGGAATTCTCCCCTTCCTGTTTATCCCTCCCCACCCCCTATAGTCCCTATAGTCGGGATGACTGGACAAATTGTTTCCTGGGGAGATTGGAAAGCTCAGTCTTTCCTGCCTCTTTGGGGATTAATATTCCTTTGGTGGAGAATGTGGCTGTCCTCAGGGGTGTCTGTGAAGCTGTAGCTTAGCCAGTTTACTTACCTTCTGTTTTGTTAATACCTAACTAGCTACCTACACTAACACACACTTTGGGCCCAGAGGTAACTTCCCTTTGTTCTTTACCTCAAAGAAACCCTGAGTAACTCAACAAGCTCAACAAGGAAGGGTCAGTTCTGTGTTTCTGGTTGCCAATAGGTTTGGAAAGCATGTCCAGAGAACCATATATGATCAGTGTAAAATGGAAATTATGCTGCCAGGATATGCAGGGTCCAGCACAAATAACACCCCCTTTTTATTACAAAATATTTTATTACAAAATCATAAGCATATAAATCTGTAACATAACAATATCACACTCAAGCACACCATATGACACTTTAGGTGAAATGTTCAAATTAAAATTATAAATTATTCCACCCATGTTATTACCTGACCAACCATACTCAAACAAGCCTTACTTCTGCTGGACCCTGTATTTTTATGGTAGGGTGAATGAAGAAAGAAACCTGGGGAAAGGTGAAAAGGTATAAGGAAATAACTGCCAGTGGAACATCAGTACTTAATGTTTTTCAACTGGATAATTGAACAAATCACTTTAGATTTTTCTAAGATGATCTTGTTAAAAATGGACAGAAAAGTTTCTGTTTTTCTCAGTGCCATTCAGAGAGAATGATATCTTCATTAATCTCATTTAAGTCTGGAGTATTTCTTCTATCAACAAGTAATGCTGGTCAAGGGTTTTCCTAATTATTTTTAAAATTACATATCAGGTGTTTTTTTTCGCTCCAGCCCCAGCCCTCAGAGTTGCTGTAATCACTGCTGTCAGGGATGCTCCAAGCCCTTCACAGCTCCCTTCCCTGCAGCCACCTTTGTTTGCTGCGATTGTTACTTCAGGGTTCCTCTTTTAATTCGTTCTTCCGAAAGTAAATCAATGGAAAGGAGAAAAGGCTTAATTAAATAATCCATTTTTTCAATGTTGTTTACTGTTAAACCTACTCAAATTGTATATACTCACAATTTTGGTAAAGTATATTTGAGTTTATAAAATTTATTGACAATCGAAAATATATATCTGGTGTGAGAATCGTTGCCTAGAGCTGTGTCAAAATTCTTTGAACTAATGGGCCTATACAGGAAGTGCATTATCCAGAATAATTTAAAATGTACAAACAGTGCACAAGGAGATTCAGAGAGCTATAAAATTATTCTAAGCCAGAACAAAGTATTTTCTGATATTTAAAGGATTTAGCTACTAATTTTTAAATGCTGAACATAGTTGACATTTCTAATTGAATTGTTACTGAAATAATCACATCAAATCTCTTGGTTAAATGTTCAAAGTAGAGCCCATGAAATATGCATGTTACCAAATCAAGGCAGAGGGATTTTCTTTTGCATACATGATTTTTATTTAGATAAATGTTAGATGCATTTTATTTAGAATTAAAATAATCTCTTAAAATGAGATATGCTCACTCTTCAAAGAAAATTTGACTGTGTGGAACTCAAGGGGTTTATGCTGTGTTTATTTTATTAAGTATCCACTGTTTGTAAGGAAGTAAATTTAAAAACTTATAAAACTCAGTTTCTGATGTGAAGCTAATTAGCTTCTGATGGTGAATATTGGGAAAATACAGTATTTCAAGTCTGCGTTACATATCAGTAATATGTCCTAAGTCCAAATTTCTCAAAGTGCGATATAGGTACATTTATTGTCCCATTAAACGAGTTTATTTGGTACACAGGTGAACATTTTATATTTTATTTAATTTTTAATTTTGGGTTGACAAAAAGTTTGTTTGGTTTTTCCATAAGATGGCTCTAGTAATGTTTAGTTGTCTTTAACTTCATTTGGAACAATTTTGTTAGATTGTATTGCAACATCTTGCAATACAATATCAGCATGCATTTAAAATAACTTACCAAAATTGGTGAATTTCTGTGTAGTCATTTTAATGTTGAAGATGGAAGACATTTTCAGCATACATTTTCAGCATATTATGATTTATTATTTCAAGAAAGTTAAAAATGCAACTGAAGCAACAATAAAAGATTTGTGCAGTGTATGGAGAAGGTGCTATGACTGATCGAACATGTCAACAGTGACTTGCAAAGTTTCGTGCTGGAGATTTCTTGTTGTATGATGCTCCATGGTTGGGTAGACCAGTTGAAGTTGATAGAGATCAAATCAAGACATTGAGAATAATCAACATTCTCAATGAGATAGCCAACATCCTCAAAATACCCAAATCAATAAAATTGTTGGTGAAGATGGAAAAAGGACTCATGGACATGCACAATAGTGCCCACGGGGGGGCAGTATAAGGGGACTAAATGATAATGGGAAAAAATACAATAAAAAATGTTAAAAAATAAACATATGAGTAAAGTTAAACACAAACACACACATTAAAATGTGTCTATTATTTTATGGAAAAAAACATACAAACTTTTTGACCAAATATATATTTGACTTCAGTTATAAAACAGATTACTATAAATACTGGGATTTCTAGGTTTTAGGAATCTAAAGAAACAGAAGGATATCATAAAATATTTCCAGGGGAGTCCTACAGAAGATACACTAGTGTTCCAGATGGGACAAGTTTCTGTAGATAAGACCCAAGAGAAGCACATAGGTTTATCTTACCAAAACAGATGTCTGTGGCTACAACCTTTTTCTACATTTTTCAGTAAACTACCTCATTGGGGTCTTCTCAGCACATCAAATATCCAGTCAGCTATTTAGAGACTAAAGAGGTTTCAGGATATAGATTACTTACAAGTATATGTTTTTAGTTTTTATTTTAATGAAGGTTATTCAGACAGAAGTCAAATTTTTCCACATCTAAGCTTTAAATGTTTCCCAAAGTGTAACCAAATCAGTGCCATGTCAGATGAGACTCTCCCAGAGATTAAGAAGAAAAAGGCATACTGGGTAATGCAAGTCGATCTGCAAGGACAGACAATATGGAACAGAGAGAACAATTTAATAAAACAAGTGGGAAAGTTCACCTTTGTTCTTAACAGCAAATGGCATTTAGCAATATGCAGTTCTCTAGACTCTAGACTAAAGATGTTTTTCATCTTCGTAGTACATTTTCCATTTTGGAGCTCTTTTATTTTTTTCCCCCTCATTTGCTTTCAGTAAGCAATAAGAAATTTTAAGTGTTTACAGTGTTCTCTCCTCCCTTACCCACAGTATGGCTTCCTAAAATTGGTCAACCATAGTTCTAAAATATTAAGTGAAAAATTTCAGAAGTGAACAATTCATAGGTTTTAAACTGTGTGCCCTTCTGAGTAGCGTGATGAAGTCTTACACGCTCCCTGTCCAGGATGGGAATCATCCCTTTGGCCAGCTTATTCATGCTACAGACACCTCCTGCTCATTAGTCACTTAGTAGCTATCTCAGCTGTCAGATCAGTTATGAGAGAGAGACCACATTCACATAACTTGTATTATGGTATATTGTTATAATCTATTTATTATTACTTATCATTGTTAATCTCTACCATGCCTGATTTTCAAATTAAACTTTGTGATAGGTATGTGTGCACAGAAAAAAGCGTGGTATATAAAAGTGTGGTGCTAGCCGCAGTTTCAGGCCTCCACTGGGGATCTTGGGATGTATGCCCTGTGGATAAGAGAAGACTACTTTGTTACTTAGTTTTTGCTACCTATCAATGTCCATCTGACTTAGTAAAATATCTAAAGAACATACTTTACATCACAAATTTATATCATATAATGTTTTGAATATTAAATTTGTTTAAATATTTATTCAGTGTTTGACGTGTACTAGGTTGTTTTGTGTCAGGAATACAAAGATGAATAAGATGCAGTCCATGATCTAAGCAACTTCCAACTCAGGTTGGGGGAAACTAATGTTTTTTTATTTTGTTCTAATATAAAGTAAGAGATATAAAGATTATAGTTAATAAATGACAGCTGGGCATTTGGATTTGATGCTAAAAAGAGAAGTCTGTAAACTAAGTATAAAGTTTGAAGTCATTTAGTTATAGATAATTGTTGAAGCAATGACGAAGACTGAGATACTCAGGAAATACATATGAAAGAGAAGCAAAGGTGGGAGAGAAAAGAAAGCCAAGGAGAGAATGTAAGAAAACCCAAGCCAAATGCATGAGCAAATCAAGAGAAGATAGTAGTTGGTAGGATACTACACGAGCAGACAGGGTTCAACATTCCCAATTCTTGCTTAGGGTGCACTGGGAACTGAGAACAAGTCATTAACAATTTAGGCCAAATAAGTCAGCCTTTGAGACAACCATTTCTAAAGTGAGGACAGTAGGTGTAAAAATCAAAAAGCTGATTTCTGAGATGTGTCAAGAAAGTGGAGCTAGCTCAAAAAAGAATCACAGATAAAAGTTTGTTTAATGATGGAAAAATTGTACTCAAGTAATATAAGTGATGGGTCAAAGCCAGTGGAAAAAAACAGTAAATTAAAGCCCCAAAAGAAAAAAGACATAATAAGATACAGAAGAAGGGTGGAGCAGGATCCAGAATATATGCAGTGGTATTCAGTGCGAAAGGAATTTTATGCACTTCTCCTCAAATGATAGGAAGTTTCAAAATACGATATTGTGCATAACTTAAGAGGTAAATCTAGGAAAACTAAGAGAGGTCTGTGATGTGAAGAAGCATGACGATAATAGAGAGCTCCTACCCTTAGCAATGGCATGGATGGAACTGGAGAGCATTATGCTAAGTGAAATAAGCTAGGCAGTGAAAAACAAATACCATATGATCTCACCTGTAAGTGGAACCTAATCAACAAAATAAACAAGCCAGCAAAATTCAACCAGACACATTGAAATAAATAACAAGCTGACAGTGACCAGAGAGGAGTGGGGAGGGGATAAAAAGGGGAAAGAAGGGGAAGGGTCATCAAGGAACATGTATTAAGGACCCATGGATAAAGCCAAAGGGGAGTAGGATCAAGGGTGGGAGGTGGGGATGGCTGGGATAGGGTGGAAGTGGTGGGGGTAAATGGACACAACTGTACTTGGACAACAATTAAAACAAAGAGGAAGAAAACAGGAGCTGAAGGTTTAAATGCAGCTCTAAGAATAAAATAACCAACTGGCCAGAGAAAATAAAAGCCTTTTCCAAAAGCACCCAGGACATGGGTATATGCATTCACACTATAGATACTATGTGAAAAAAAGTATTTCTTACCTAAAAATAAAGGAATCAGAGTTTTCAGGAGTATGAGTGTGTGTGTATACACACATATATTTATGCATGTATATACCTATGCATATACATGCATATATACACAGATGTATATATAATATGTATATAATATTTTAATATGTAATATAAATACAGACAGACAGCCATATTTTTTACTGAAGCTCTAGTGCATGTATTGCCATGTAGTTATTGTGATGTCATTAAAAGTCATAAAAAGTTAGAGCTTTTCTGAAGTTAGGAGACATTTACTTCTAGAAACTTACTTAGAAAGGAACTCTAAATATTCATTAGGAAATAATCTATTTAAAGATTTCTTAAAATCTTTAAAGGTAAAGATTTAAAGCTAAAGGAGTTCATCATCACCAAGCCATTATTACATGAAATGTTAAAGGGACTTATTTAAGAAAAAGAAGGTCAAAACCATGAATGTTAAAAAGGCAACAAATTCACAACTATCAACAACTGAATCTAAAAAAAAAAAAAAAAAAAATCTAAGCAAAGAACCAGAACTGGAACAGAATCATAGGTATGGAGATCATTTGGAGAGTTACCTGCTGGGAGGGGAAAGGGGACAATGGGGTAATGGTACAGGGATTAAGAAGCATAAATGTAGGAACAAAATAGACAGGGGGAGGTTAAGAATAGCATAGGAAATGGAGAAGCCAAAGAACTTACATGCATGACCCATGGACATGAACTAGGGGGGAATTGCTGGAGGTAAGGGGGGTACTGGGTGGAAGGGGAAAAGGGGAACAAATTGGGACAACTGTAATAGCATAATCAATAAAGTATACTAAAAAAAATTTTAAGAATGAGTTTTAAAATATGCTTTTTTTAAAAAAGATTTTATTTATTTTTAGAGAGAGGAGAAGGGAGGGAGAAAGAGCAATGTATCGTTGCCTCTCACATGGCCTTCAGTGGGGACCTGGCCCGCAACCCAGGCATGTGCCACAACTGGGAATCGAACCGGGACCTTTTGGTTCCCAGCCCATGCTCAATCCACTGAGCTACACCAGCCAGGCATAAAATATGCTTTTTAAATTGCTTCTTTTTTTTGGGGGGGGGGAGCTCACACAGCCTATAATTTATATTTACTACATAAATATTAAATGACATAAAACACATTTCCTTCATTTTGACCACTACTAGACAAATATGATTTCTATATTTTCAAATTAATTTTATAATATAATTTATATGTCTGCCCTATCCTTAATTCTACTTCAAGTGATTATGTAATGCAAAATAATTTGGAGAGTCTATGAATTATGTGAAAACAACATTCAGAATTGAGGGATAAATGTAATACTGTTTATGCACTGCATTTTGGAGTAAATTTAGGAAGGGATTGAAACAGATCTTTTTGATATATAAAACTGATTTTTTTAAATAAATACCAAGCATAAATATTTTACAACACAATTGATTATTCCAGCTGCATCCTGATCACATTGCAATTTGAAGTTCAGAATGCCACTTGGTTTTTTGAGGACAGTAAAAGTGAGATTTTTAAAAATAACAAAATTCTTTGTCTTGTATGTTGAGGAAAAAAATACCTCAAGTCTATTCAGAAATATTAATTGAAATGTAGTCTTCACAATCTCCTATTAATAAGATTCCTACAGATGTGATAACTTATACAAATCTTTTAAAACATCATGGCAATGTGCTTTAGCCAATTGGATAATGTTGGTGCCTAGACATTATAATATAAGGAAGACATGGACTTTAGCTTATGAAAGAATATGATAAAATATAACAACACAGGCTTGGTTCTTTAGGATACTGTCATTGAGTTATTCAAATGAAAAAATTAGGCAATTAAAAAG
Organism: Micronycteris hirsuta; assembly: GCA_004026765.1. Lineage (NCBI taxonomy): Eukaryota > Metazoa > Chordata > Mammalia > Chiroptera > Phyllostomidae > Micronycteris > Micronycteris hirsuta. The sequence continues at coordinate 27,295 of PVJI01015906.1, forward strand.
TATCATTTTAAGTAACATTTACTGACACATTACAGTTCCGCAATATATTTAGAAAATCATTCAACTTGAGATTCCTGTTAATTATCACATAAAGTATTATATATGAACTAACTTTAAGTGCTTTTATATTTTGATTGGGAAATAATGACATTTTCCAAAGAATAGCAACAAACTTCAAAAGTCTGCCAATCTTTACCACATCATTTTCTATCTGCTTAAATTGCTTATTCTTAGAATTAGAACATTTTAAAGCAGTTAACAATAGGATGTGCTTCGTGGTTATTGTTAAATGTTATAATTCAACATGTAATAAAATAGTAGGAAAAAGAAAAGAAAGTGCATGCTATAATGTTTTCTTTTTTTTTTTTTTAAGATTTTACCCATTTATTTTTAGAGAGAGGGGAAGGGAGGGAGAAAAAGTGGGAGAGAAACATCAATGTGTGGTTGCCTCTCCATGACCCCAACTGGGAACCTGACCTGCAACCCAGGCATGTGCCCTGACTGGGAATCAAACGATGGACCCTTTGGTTTTGCTCAATCCACTGAGCCACACCAGCCAGGACTATAATGTATTTTCTATATAGTATAATAATGATTATGATGATGTTTTTAAGAATTGTGACCTGTTCTCCAACATCCCTATAGCGCTTTCAGATGTCTTGCTCTTGCTATTTTCCCTCCCTGGAATGTTCTGTCATAGATGTAGCATGAGAGATTTTTGTTCTTTTCTCAGATCACGGGTGAGAAAAACCTTCCTTGATTGTCTCATCTAAAAGAGCTTCCCTCCCACCCCACTACTTACTTGATTGTATCCCTTGGTTTTCTGGAGAGCTTTTATTATTAACCAAGATTATCCTTGTCCTTCATTTGCTTGTTTGTTTATTGTGTGTATGCCTTGACTACCATATAATTCTAGGAGAGCAGATGTTGAGTGCCTGGACGTAAAACTAAATAAACATTGCTTAATTAAGGATTGAGACAAATTAAATAACATGTATTCTGTGTTTATAGTTGGCATTGTACTTGGCTAAATGCATTCATACACACTACATTTCCTAAGTCAGAGCTACTATGTCAGGGAAGAGAATTGGGGGAATTAGAGTTGGGAGGCCATGGGGGCTACCAATAGGGCTTGTATTCTACGAACCAGAGAAACTCAACCTTAACCTCCTGATATACTGGTTTGTTTACTCATTTGTGAGGCACATTAAAAGTGATATAATGTTAATAATTAATGATTGAGGTTTATGAATAATTTTCTTATAAAATATTGGAGAGCTAACAGCATTGTCTCTGTAATGTCACTTGTATATTCTTGTGTGAGAGAAGAACAGGCATTATAAAGAACTGGCATTTCTCAGAGCATGTTAGTATGGTGATGGTTTGGTAGTGTTTTTACCCTAAAAATGTTTGGCATTTTGAAAATACTTTGTATACATCCTTGGGAATGTCTTGTGCCTGTTGGTAGTATCTTGTATGTATGTCAAAGTAAAAAAACATTTGAGAACTACTGTTCAAAGTTACCATTGTTTGTAGGAAAAGAGGTGTTTTGGGTAGCTTTAATTTTGTTGAAGGGAGAGAAGACGATCGATGAGTCTTTGTATCCATGTGACTTATCAGTGCCTGATACACTCAGTGTGATCTTAAAATTGTCTTTCAAATGATAAAATTAATGAAATACATAAGTGATACAATTTAACTAGTGTGACAAGACCCAATGAAATGTTCTATCAATTGAAAGAATTAACTTTGGTAGTTTAGATTTTAAAGGGTGATTATGATGATTATTTTCTCCAAAGTACCCCATCATTAATTTAGGTATCTCCCATTAGAAAAAGGTATCTCCCACTAGATCCACTCTATGCAGTGATTCTAACAAGGTTTTATAACAACTTCAGGCCATTCTTTCTAAACTTTACATATATACCACTATTACTTCTTCACTCTGCTACTACTCTTTTCACTGCTACTCTTTTCACTCCCTACCACTCTCTACTCCTACGATAAAAATAATTGAAATAAACAATATTATTTATAAGAGCTCATCTTTTTCTTCTGGCTTATAGGAACTGTTCTGGGCCAAATTGTGTACACTATAGAGATGATGAGGTCCTAGTCTCCAGTACCTGTGACCTTATTTGGAAGTTGTGTCTTTGCAAATGATCAAGTTAAGATGAGGTCATCAGGGTTGGCCTTAATCTAATATAGCACATGTCCTTGTCAGAGAGAGAGAGAGAGAGATCTAGACACAGAGGCGGACGAGCGTAAAGGGAAGACATTGTGAAGACAGAGGGGGGACATCTGTCAGCCAAGGAGCCAGGAGGGAGGTGTCGAACAGATTCTACCTCACAACCCTTAGAAGGAACAATTTCTCCAGACACCCTGTATTTTGGAATTCTCACCTCTGGAACTGTGAGACGATATATTTCTGTTATTTAAGCCACTCAGTTTGTGGTGCTTTGTTATAGCAGCCCTAGAAAACTAATAAAGGAACTGAAACTAATTGAAAATAGTGGGTTAATAATAATAACTGATAGGAATAATTTAAAAGTATTCAGTTAGTTATTAAGACAATAAATAGCAAAGTATATCTTTATTAACAATAATTTTAAAATACTTTATTTTTATATAAATTACTGTTGACAGTGTAGAAAAAGTTTCAGAAAATATATTTCACCCACTATGAGTGACAACTTGTCGCCGAATGTCAACTCTTATCAAACACTTCTTAATCTAACTTTGTATTTCCCTACTGCCATGGATCCAATCTGCACCAAAACTAACTGTGAATTTTTTTTTTAGGGTCAGGAGCCTGCTGCAATGTTTGTTTTGCTCACAGCATATGGTCTTCCATTACAGGCTTCAGACTAACTTTGACATGAAAAGCTCTATTGCTGCCTGCAGCATAGAACAGCAAAGTGCTCTCTTCTATTTAGCCTGTCCCCTGTTATTTCTCTTATGAGGAGAGACCACTTTCTCTTTTGCATATGGCATCCCATACCACATGGGACTTAAATTTACAGTCAAAATAAGAAACTCTAGATCTATGATAGATCTACGCTATCACATCTCTATCTATTAATATAGCCTGCAGCTTTAGGGCAAAACATGGAATTATGTGAGTTGGTATAGAGAGGGGGGAGTGAGAGCACTTCTGAGAGGCTTAAATTACATGTAGTCAAAAAAGGCAACAGAGAATTTTATCATGGTGTATGACATATATGATGTTTTATATCTAAATCGCTTTTGTCCATTTGAATTTTTGCTCAAATAAAATAAAGATAATATTTGCCCTGGTCATTTGGTTGGTTGGAGTGTCATCCCAGGCACCAAAAGTTTGCAAGTTTGATTCTGGGTCAGGGCACATACCTAGGTTATGGGTGTGGTCAGGGCATGTACAGGAGGCAGTTCATCTGTCTCTCTCTCTCCCCCGCCCTCCCTCCCTCCTTTCTCTCTCTCTAAAATCAATAAAAAGCATACCCTTGGGTGAGGATTAAAAAGCATATGATATTCATATTGATATGTATGTTAGGTATTTTGCCACACTTTAAAAAGCAATAATCATATTCAATATATTTTGTGGTTTGAGTAATTACATAGAAATACTTACAGTATTTTAAAGTTCTATGAATAGTGCCAGTTTACCATTAAAATATTTTATGATCACAGAAACATGGTTGTTGCAAAATATTCTACTTTGAAATGACTGCAAATGACAATTTATAACTAGCCCCAAACATAGCATAATATGACCAAGTAAATTAAAATTTTATAAAAATATATTATTCACCAGAAAATGATTTACACAATTGCTATGTATTATTACAGTATGAAAGCTTACTTCTATATTTAAATATCATTCCACATACTCAGCTTTAGGAAAGATATGTCCTGTATTTGTCAACTCTCTTTTGCTCTCAAACATTCCTAGTTTGAGGGATGGAATTTAAGAGCTTAGACAAACTGAGTCATAAAAGGTATATCAAACTTGACGGAACTCTGCTACAAGCATAAAGTGAGGTAGCAGATTGGCCGATACGTTCATGCACAGTGATTCTCCGATAGAACAGCTGGATGTGGCCTTAAGCAAGTTACTTTGAGGGTCCTGGAGAGTAGCCAGTGCTCTCTGATACATGCTTTTTATGAATCAGACATCACAGTAGCTTGTTTATAGCCTAATATAATACATTTCACAGATTTCCATTTTATTTATAGACCGTAAGGATGTTATAAAGAATAATTGCTACACAAACTCAGATGAAATAGAGTAATAATGTCAGTTAAATGTTGCTGTGGGACTGGAGTTGTTGTTTCTGCTTCATTTGTACTTTACTATTTATTGTAGGCCTTGACTTGATTTTTATTTTTCCTACTTAAAATACTTTTCATTTTTTTAGTTAGTCAGACATGCGTGTATTTCTCTCATATCAATAAAATATATCAGGAAGTTCTGTTCTGTCTTTGAAATTGATGAGATAAAATTCTCATTTGAGAACTATTCAGATATGTGATGACATAAATTAAAATTATTTTAACATTCTCTGAAAATTATTAGATTAATGCAAAATCAGTTTGTAGTAATTATCATAAAATCTTGAGGTATAATATTATCCTCAACTTTGTGTGTAACAAAGGGCTCATATCCTTTAGTATTTAAATTCAACTTTAATTTAGATGTGCCAAAAAAGCATTTATCAAATTATAGTGTACCTGTATTGTACTTCCTGAAAATTGATTTGAAATTCATTGATTTTAAAAATATATTTAAAGCAATGTAACTATTAAATATATTTATGTGTAGTATATCAAGTTTCTAATAACATTTTACAATATTAATGCTACTATTTTCCTGCTATCTTCAGTGATACACTTAGAAAATGGAAAGGACAAAAAGTTACATGGGCTTACCAAGAAATATAAATATATGAGCTCTGTCCATAAAGTATCCAGCCATGTACTATGAAAAATAGAGACATTTACTGAAGAGATACAAGATACAAGAAACATTGTACACGGGACAGTGATACCTCAGTCCCTTTCAATGTAGGCACCTTGGGACCTCACATAGTTCTCCCAGTCGCCATCAGCTGCCTTATAGTATTTTCCTGAATCTTATCAATGATCTGAAATCACTTCCCTTTCAAAGGTGATTTTAGTTTTGGGAAAAGCCAGAAGTCACAGGGTGCCAAATCTGACGACAGGGGAGCCGGAGCACCTGGGTGACTTGATGTTTTGCCAAAATCTCTGCACAAGACATGATGCATGAGTGGCTGTGTTATTGTGATGAAGCTGCCAATCACCAGTGCCCATAGCTGCAGCCTTCTGAATCATCAGAATAGGTTCCCTAGAGGAATGTTCAAGCTTAATGAAAAATCTGATGCAGATTCATTGCTCTGCTCACTCAGTCACTTTGAATGTGACAGCCACACAGTAAACTCAATAGTGTCTACTGCCCTCATTGACTAGTACAGTAAAGTTGTCATTGTTCACACATGTACATTCTAGTCCACTCTCATGATTGCCAGTTTACATCAATATCATGCAAACCATTCTCATTATATTAACAATGGCTCAACTTTTTCTTGACAGACCTCATATACACATATGCATATATAAACATACATACATGAGAGGAGACCCCCCCAAAATGGAATTATCTTCTGGAGGGTGGGCCCCTGTAGTACAGGCTTCCCCCACTAGGTGTGTGTTCTAGGAACCCATCTATTTCAGTGTACCAACTGGCATTGTTGTGAGAGGCTGCATCCGGTGTCAGTGAATTTTTTCCTGAAGACTCTTTCAACACATTTGCTCATTTCACGATGGGTGATTTATGAGCACACCTGCCCACACTGCACTGAGTGTTCATCAGTTTTTGACCAAAAACAGCATGATCCTCACACCCCCCCACTCTATTCACCTGACCTTGCCCAGACCTATTTTATCTTGTTTTCCCGGATGAAAAAGCCCTCAAAGGGAAATGTTTTGCTGACATGGAAAAGGTGAAGCAAAAAATGGCAAAAGCACTAAAAGACATCAGAATGAGTGAGTTCAAAGACTGTTTAAGCAGTGGAAGAAATGTCGCAACAGGTATAATGCACGGAATGGGGAGTATGCTGAAGTGACTGGAGTTTAACATGTAAGAATAAGTATATACACAATTTTTATAAATAAATTCCGTGTTTTTGGACCCCCCTTGTACATACATATGTATGTACATACTACATACATACATACATTGGTGGCTATTTTTTTATCATTTGTTACATTTTACTATTTAATATTTCAAATCCTAAAGATTTAAATATCCACTTAACAATCTTCCAAGAAATTTAGGCCATAGGAAGAATCAAAAATTATGTACATGGATAATTTTTATTCATTCTTAGAAATACATTTTAATAAATTATTAATTTTTGTATTTAAAGTATATAAAATCTATATAGCTTTTTAACAAGTTTTGATATTAGGCAGTCATCAAATTGCATATTATTAAAATTCTTTTCAGAGCAATTAAATACTATGGAATTATTACTGAAGAAATAGGAATCATGGCTTTTGGGATCACTGCATGCTGAATATCATCCTAGATAAACAGACTCTGTTTTTTACCTGTGGGCATGTCACAAAGGAGCCTTGCCTTTTACCCAGGCCCTGCCCTTGCCAGAAAAAAATTAAGTGGCTCTTTTTAGAAATGAGTAAACTCTGGAAAGAAAAGGGCTTAAGCGGCTTAAAAGAGTAATTATGCTGACTATAGTTGAGGTAGGATTTTAGAAATTGAGGATAGTGTTATAGCAGTTTCTGTGCATGAAATCTCCTCCATTCTTCCATACTGCGACACTAAGGAATGTACTGATCCATGAGGTCCATCTAGAAAAAGTTGAGCCAATATTAATATAATGAGAATGGTTTGCACAACATCAGTGTGACCTGGCAGCCAAGAAGAGTGGACTGGAATACACATGTGTGAACAAGGACGACTTCACTGTCCTAGTCAGTGGGGGTGGTAGGTGCCGTTGACTGAATGTGTACTGTGTGGCTGTCCCATTCAAAAAGACTGGGTGAATAGAGCAATGAATCTGCATCAAATTTTGCATTAAGCCTGAACATTCCTCTGCAAAAACGATTCAGATGATTCAGAAGGCCTCAGCTATAGGCAACTGGTGATTGGTAGCTACATCACAACAATGTGCCCACTCGTGCATCATATTTTGTGCAGTTTTTTGGCAAAAAAATCTCAGGAGAATCAGCCCCACTACATCCCAGATTTGGTACCCTGTGACTTCTGGCTTTTCCCAAAACTAAAATCACCTTCGAAAGGGAAGAGATTTCAGACTGTTGATGAGGTTCAAAAAAATACAACTGGGCAGCTTATGGAGATTCAGAGCTGATGGGAGAACTGTGTGAGGTCCCCAGGTGCCTACTTTGAAGGGGACTGCGGCATAATTCTCCTATGTGCCGTGTTTCTTGTATCTTGTCTCTTTCAATAAATGTCTCTATTTTTCCATTTATACAGCTGGATACTTTCTGGACAGACCTTGTATATTAGTTGAAGGAATTTGGTGGAGATATTTCTGATGGAGGGTATATTTCTGAAGACTGAGCCTTAAGTTCAGTAGCTTGGAAATAACACCAAAGGTTCCATTGACTAATTTAGTATGGAGAACTGGGCATGATGATCAGATGAAAGAGGCTCGCATGGTGAGAATCTTAGTTGAACTGAAAGGTAATATTTTTCCCTAGATTTCTGGACTGTGTAAGAAGCCAGAGACACCTGATAACCTTAACAAAAGGGAAAAGAGCCTGTCAATGAGGCAAGTGGGTATTCTGAGCTAGATTTAATTGATTTAGAAAATAAGAAACTAGACATCCGGCCAAGATGGAGATGTAGGTAGGTACACTGCTTCCTCATACAACCAAAAGAAGGACAACAAACTTAAAACAAAAAATAACCAGAACTGCCAGAAAATCAAACTGTATGGAAGTCCACTGACCAAGAAGTTAAGGAACAATGCCCTGGCTGGTGTAGCGCAGTGGATTGAGCACGGGCTCGGAACCAAGCAGTCCCGGTTCGATTCCCAGTCAGGGCACATGCCTGGGTTGCCTTGTGAGAGGCAACCATACATTGCTGATTCTCTCCCTCTCTTTCTCCCTCCCTTCCCTTCTCTCTAAAAAAAAAATAAATAAATAAAATTAAATCTAAAAAAAAAGAAAAAGAAGTTAAGGAACAAGCATTCATCCAGACCAGCAGGAGGGGCAGAGAGAACTCACAGAAAGACAACGGCTAGAGGACCAGGGTGGGCAAGCTTTCCACTGGTGGACCAGACAAGGTGGTGGCTCATAGACCAGGTAGTCCCACATTTGTGTGCAGATAAACTGGGAGGAACAATTTCGGAGTGAGACAGACCTCACAACCCAGGATTCCAGTGCCAGGAAAGAAAGCCTCAAAACTTCTGACCATAAAAACTTTGGGCAGGGAGAGGAACTTCCAGCCTCACAAGAGAGCTCATTGAAGAGACCCATAGGGTCCTAGAATTTATACAAACCCACTCACCTGGGAATCAGCACCAGAAGGGCCCAATTTGCTTGTGGGTAGCAAGGGAAATGACTGAAAGCTGGCTGAGAGCCAAACAAGTGTCATTGTTCCCGCTCGGACCCCTCCCCTTCATATAGAACCACACTGCAGAGAAGTGGGTTGCCGTGCCCTGGAAAATACCTATGGTTCTGCCCCTTAAAATGTAACAGGCACACTGAGACAAAAAATATAGCCCAAATGAAAGAACAGATCAAAACTCCAAAAATAGAACTGAGCAATGAAGAGATAGCCAACCTATCAGATGCAGAAATCAAATCACTGGTAATCAGAATGCTCACAGAAATGGTTGAGTATGGTTGCAAAATAGAGGAAGAAGCGAAGGCTAAGTAAAATGAAATAAAGGAAAATGGACAGGAAACCAACAGTCATGGAAAGGAAACCAGGACTCCAATCAATGATTTGGACCAGAAGGAAGAAATAAACATTCTTCCAGAACAGGATGAAGAAAGAAGAATTCAAAAATATGAGGAGAGGCTTAGGAACCTCCAGGAAAACTTTAAACATTCCAACATCCGAATCATAGGGGTGCCAGAAGGAGAAGAGGAAGAGCAAGAAATCGAAAACTTATTTGAAAACATAATGAAGGAGAATTTCCCCAACCTGGCAAAGGAATTAGTCTTCCAGGAAGTTCAAAAAGCTCAGAGAGTCCCAGAGAAGTTGGACCCAAGGAAGCATGCACTAGGTACATCATAATTGCGTTACCAAAGAGGAGAGACTCTTAAAAGCAGCAAGAGAAAAGGGGACAGTTACTTACAAAGGAGTTTCCATTAGACTGTCAGCTGATTTCTCAAAAGAGACCTTACAGGCAAGAAGGGGCTGGAAAGAAATATTCCAAGTCATGAAAGGCAAGGACCTACATCCAAGATTACCCTATCCAGCAAAGCTATCATTTAGAATGGAAGGGCAGATAAAGTGCTTCCCAAATGAGGTCAAGTTGGAGGAGTTCCTCATCACCAAGCCCTTATTATATGAAATGTTAAAGGGACTTACCTAAGAAAAAGAAGATGATCAAAAGCACAAACAGTAAAATGACTACAAACTCACAGCTACCAACAACTGAACCTGAAAAACAAAAACAAAACAAACTAAGCAAACATGTAGAAGAGGAACAGAATCACAGAAATGGAGATCACATGGAGGGTTATTAGTGGGGAGTAGGAGGGAGGAAAATCAAGGGAAGCACTTCTTACAGGGAATAAGAAGCATAAATGGTAGGTACAAAATAGACAGGGGGAGGTTAAGAATAGCATGGGAAATGGAAATACCAAAGAACTTATATGTATGACCCATGAACATGAATAAGTTAGGGGAATGCTTGTGGAAGGAGGGGTTCAGGGCAGAGGGGAATAAAGAGGAGAAGGAAAATGGGACAACTGTAATAGCATAATCAATAAAATATATTTAAGAAAAAGAAAATAGGAAACTAAAATATTTAATTTATTTTTCACCTGAGTAACGTGGAAAAAGTTTCTGCTCATTGCAAGGGTCTGCATATTAAAGTAGAGTGTGTTAACAGCTTCCTCAGTGAAGGCTTCATCCTAGGTAATAGTAATGAGTAGCTACTCACCCCTGTTCATTCCCTCAGACTGAGGAAGAGTTTTTAACTGGGAAGATATCAGAAACTCTGCTGATGAAGTCTTACTCAATGCAGTCATTATCGGCATAGCTTTTATTGAATGCTGACCAGCCCAAAGAAATTAAAAATATCTGTGAACTCATTTCCCATTAAAACATCTTCGGTTGAAGAAACATTTTCAGACATGATACGTCACTTGCTAAGGTCATAGAGTTAATAAGTGGAAGCCCTGGGGTTTAAGTTGAAGTTAACGAGATTCTAAAGTTCATGCTGGAATTTCAGTCACTGGAACTTCCTGGACAATTGATCTTATCAGCTTTTGCGGCAAATACTGAGCAAGCATTATGCATGGGAGAAGGTCAATAGGCCTTCTTGGGACTCGCTCTGTCTCTGTTCTTAAATACATGTAGCTGTTCTGTCTGTCCTGTCACGTCTCTGGAGAGGTATGCCTCAATTCCAGCTGTATTGCTAGTGTGTGCTTTCATGCTTCATTTCTGTCAGGCTTGTTTCTCATAGTTCTCCATTTGATGACACAGATTTCCTGGAACACACTTTGCTTTTTATTTTTTTCTCTCTGCATCTACTTCACTTCTAACTTCCTTTGTTCCTCCTGCCCTATCATCATTCTGCATCTTAGATTTCAGTGCCTGCTTGTGAGAGCACTGGGTTTCTTCATTCCTTTTTGCTTTCATTATCGCCTCCAATATCTCCTCCCGTGGTCTGCACCCCTGGATTCCCTCAAATGCTAACCACCAGCTCATTTTGTCAACATTTGGTCTGCCCAACATTCCACATGGAAAAGGTCCTAGCTAAAAACAACTTCTACCTGTGACACCCCAGACACTAGGAAAGTTTAAGAAAATGATTGCTTGTGGTTTAGTGCAGCATCTTTTCAAGGACACATTCAATGTTTTATAACTAATAAAGCACCGAATATATGCTGGCCTTAGGATAAGAGCAGAGTTCTTAGCATCCTCTTCGATGCCAGGGTTATGTGACAGATTTGGGAGAGGTTAGGACAAGGGAAACCAGGATCGAGAGCAGTGTAGTAAAGTGGTCACTCAGGAAGTTTGGTTACCAGGTGTGTACCAATTGGTAGAGACTTTAACAGCCTGTAACATGTACTAGTGACTACTAGCCAAACATAAGCTCTGACTTTTATGTGTCTGAAAAACAATTTAAAAATTATTGCTAAAAATTGATTAATATATATTGAACCTGTTAATGAGATGCTGAATATTGTATGATCTTTTCACAGTCCACTTTTCTAATTATTGATGAAGTAACTTAATTTTTACAAATTATAGTAGTTCCTGAGTCAATCGTCTGTGGGCTTATTTTTCTCCAAGAACTTTTGTCCAGTGATGTTTCTAATGATGGAATGTCAACTGTGGCAGTGATTTCCACACATGTGTAAACACGCAGTCCTGAGAATTTACACGTTTTGAGCACAGCTCCGTGTGATTCCTGTGTGAGCAAGTGTGGATCATGTCTGTGGGATGGGAATTCTCTAATAGGAATTTGGCAAAGGTGTATCTTAAAAAATTCTGGCTTGCTGACCCCTGTATATTACTTTAACCTGGTCCTGTCTGCCACCGGATCTGAATTTACATCCAATGCCTTGCTATGAGTAATCCTATTTGTTCTGCATAATCCCATGAATAATCAATCCAATGTAAATTGGCCCCTGATAAAAACCCTGGCTGGGCAAGCCAGGAGGCTTTTTCCTGAGATAGGAGGAATCAGCCACGTGGCCCCGGTCTCTCTTTCCCCGTGTGTCTCGGTATGAGGTTCATACACGCATTGGGTCACGGTCGCCCACGGGTATCGGCAGGTCCGATCTACCCCGTGTCAGATGGCGCCCGGACGTGGGACATCTTAGGACCAAGAAGTCAAGACCGGAGACCCCCCTTCCTAAGGTAGGTTGAAATTCGCGTGAAATCGGGTCGGTGAAGGACTCATCAACCCTCTGAGGTTGTTCCAGGATGGGGCAGAAAGTAAGAACCGGTACGAAAAACGTTTTTGGCTACGATAATTTAAAGAACGGAACCGTACAAATCCGGAGGAGTGGATTGTGTACCGATATTTATATGTAAAGTTTACAACTTGTTAACAAAAGCCCATGTGCGAGGCTTGCGCCGTGACTAGCCCCTTTGTTAACAAAAGCCCTTTGCGCGCCACTCGGCCGCATCACCAGGCCGCGTGTAGCGCAAGGAAGGAAAAAAGGCTCCCAGGGGCAGGGCAAGAGACGCCCTGGCGCGCCCTTGAAAAACAAGCCGCTGGCCAAGCTCATCCTGGC
>PVJI01015907.1:0-39767 GCA_004026765.1 Micronycteris hirsuta
ATCCGTGGGGGGACCGCCCCGATCCCGTGAATCAATCTTACCCAGAGACACGCTTGGAGGTGAGAATCCGGCGGCCACGGATCTCCTCCACCATCCCCATCTTGGGGAGAAAGACCTCGTGGGTTGCTTAGCCGGGGCTTTTATTAGAGGCATTAAGACATATTTACATTGGATTGATTATTCATGGGATTAAGCAGAACAGGTAGGATTACTCATAGCAGGGCATTAGGATGTAAATTCAGGTCCAGTGGCAGATAGGACCAGGTTAAAGTAATATGCAGGGGTTAGCAAGACAGAACTTTTTAAGATACATCTTTGCCAAATTCCTATTAGAGAATTTCCATTCCACAGACATGATCCACACTTCCTCACACGGGAATCACACGGAGCTGTGCTCAAAATGTGTAAATTCTCAGGACTGCGTGTTTACACGCGTGTGGAAATCACTGCCACAGAGAGGGGAAGGGAGAGAGAAAAAAGGAAACATTGATTTGTTGCTCCATTTGTTTATGTATTCGTTGGTTGATTCTTGTATGTGCCCTGACCAGGGATCGAACCTGCAACCTTGGCATACTGGGACAATGCTCTAACCAACCAATCTATCTGGCCAGGGCTAAGAAGTTAACAATTTTGCTACTTGTGTTAAGTGGCTAGAACAGTGCCTGGCACTTGGCAATCAGTGAATATATGTATGAATACTTGTATATGTATATTATAAATAGATGGTTGGCCAATTCCTCTGATTTACAAAGGTCTCTTACACATCAATGAACAAAAACAACTCAATTGGAAAAAGTGGTGAAGGACATCAGCAGTTACTCACCAAGGAAAATAAACAGTCAGTAAACACGGAAGGAAGTTCACTTTAATAAATAAATGAAAATTAAGGTGACAGTCAACATTCTACTCTTAGAGTATAATGAAAGATTGTTGATGGGTATCTGATGCAAGTGCATGTGTACACACACACACACACACACACGCACACACGCACGCACGCACACACGCACGCACGCACGCCCGCCCTCCCCAGAGCAACAGAGTCGGATACCCAGTGTGGTGGGTGTGGACCGTCGTTAGGAGTACTTGCAAGCACACAATGATGTAGGTATTTGTGTTTGTTGTGATATGTGTGCGTGAATAAGAAACCTTAGTAATTAATGTATGCAAGCCTATTTTGACCTTTTTGAGTTTATATATTTGAAAAGAAAACTGTTCATGCTTTATATTCATACCTAAAAGGCAACTCTGTATATTCATTGGTTATTTATGTGGGATAGTAGACGACCATCTTGGTGGAAGTTATGTAAAATTTTAATAAATTCTTGATTTATTATAGCCAGAACTGATTGAATTTTATTTTAATATATTTTTTAAAGATTTTATTTTATTTATTTTTAGAGAGAGGAGAAGGGAGGGAGAAAGAGCAATGTATGATTGCCTCTCACATGGCCCCCACTGGGGACCTGCCCGCAACCCAGGCATGTGCCCCGACTGGGAATCGAACTGGGACCCTCTGGTTCCCAGACTGCATTCAAGCCACTGAGCTACACCAGTCGGGCCAGAACTGATTGAATTTTAGATATTAAAAGCTATGTTCTACCCCAAAATGGAAATATATAGAAAATTGAATTCCTATTTTCAAGTAGTAGTAGTCCTGTTTTGTTAATAATTTAAAATTGTGTATCATTATTTTCTTAAACATTTCTGAAAGATATTTCTGTAAATGGCACATGTTTTCAAGAAGAAGAATGATGATTTTGACAATCAGACAAAAAATAGTCTTCAGAATTGCTAGTCAAAATTAAAAAATCTGCAGTTGGATATGAATAAAAGGTGAACAAGTTCTGAGTACAAAGTAAACAGACAGAAAACTCTTTTGGATTTAGCAGTTATTCTAGAACCACACCACTTCTGATAAAAATGAGGTTGATTGGCCCTGGCTGGTGTGGCTCAGTGGGTTGAGCGCTGGCCTGTAAACCAAGGGGTCGCCCAGTTAGATTCCCAGTCAGGGCACATGCCTGGGTTGCAGGCCAGGTCCCCAGTGAGGGCCATGTGAGAGACAACCACACATTGATGTTTCTCTCCCTGTCTTTCTCCCTCCCTTCCCCTCTGTCTAAAAATAAATAAATAAAATCTTTAAAAAAATAAAATTTATTTTTTAAAAAAATGAGGTTGATTGCTCTGAACTGAAATTCTGAGTTGAAGCTTTATTCGAATTTTTCAGTATTTTTGCTTTTACCCAGATCAACTTTAAAATTTGATACATAAAAATATTTGTTATCACCCCAAACTGGTAGTGGGAGGGGCCTAAATGTTCAGCAGTTAGGAAATAGTTAAGAAAAATGTATTGGTTAATACAGTGGATTTTACTGTTAAATATATAGATTATTTATTTTCATAGACAATCTCATAAAAATAAAAAATGAATAAAAAAGGATTCTTGTATAAATGTAATTTTGAAATAATTTTAGAATTCAAGAAACTATTGAAACATTCTTGAGTATTTTATTTCAGTTGTGGATTTCTTTCTGATAAAGCTGATTATATAGTTTTTTTTGTTTTGTTTTGTTTTTTAATTACTTTATTGTTGTTCAATTACAGTTATTTGCATCCTCTCCCTCCCCTCCCCCCTCCCCCAGCCCCCACCTCCCCCCCCCGCCTCCCTCCTCCCCCTTAGTTCCCTCCATGTGTCCTCTACATTGATTCCTGTATATAGTTTTTAAAAGGATCAAATAAACTAAAATATATAATACTACATAATAGCACAAGAAAGTCTAATGTTTTGGACCTGGTCTAATAGGTTAATCATGGAACATGTTAGAGCCGATCTATGTATGGTTTACTAATGTGTTATTATTGTACCCTATATCTTTTTTTGATAAAGGCATCATCTCTTTCGACATATAAAATAGCAGACCAAGATTTTTCTTATTTTTTTCCTGATGATCCACCCACCTTTATCTTCAGTGTTGCTAACAGGAGAAGAGGGAGACCTCCCAAACGAGTATCTATCAGTCAGGTAAGTGGAGAGCAGACAAAGACTGCCTTATAGCCCTTAATAAAACTCTTCAAAGTTAAGACTGGTGTTTGGCTCCCCCACCTCCATAGCCTGTAGGAAGGAACACATTCCTTCACACACAAAAATGTGTGTCCTGTATGGTGGTAACTGTTCAGCAGTGAGGCTTGTAGAAACTTCGCATGAATTAGAGATTAAAAGTTCAGTTATAGGTCAGACAGAAAAGGACAAAAACTGTATGATTTTACTCATGTGGAATATAAAACAAAATAACAGAAGAACTAACGAAACAAAAAGAAAACCTAGATTCAGATACCAGAATGGTGGTTATCGGAGGGGAGCAGGTGGGGGGAGGGCAGGTTGGGGAAAGGGGATCAGGGAGTCAAACACGTGGCAATGGAAGGGAACTAGATTTGGGGCAGTGAAAGTTCAGTTTTGACTTAGACTAAAACCTCATTTTTGTATAAAGAAAATATAATTGAGGAGGGCTATTAAAATTTTTGGTTTTTATTCTTACTGTAAAAACAAGGCAGGCCATCAGTTTGTAAAAGTAGTGGTTTTACACCTTAGCTTCTTGGTTTGTTTTTTAGGAGGACAGTGTTGCTAATAAACAGACTATTGCAAGTTATAGGAATAAAGCTACTAAAGAAAGAGACAAACTTTTGAAACAAGAAGAAATTAAGTCACTGGGTAAGTTTAAACATTTTCTCCAAAAACTGTTTAGATACAGGAAAGAATATTTCTTTGGGCCCAAGTGGGAGATGTTTCTAAAATGGCATATTTCTGGATTTTTTTAAAAGCATAAACCTTTTTTTTCCTTGAGGTATCTATTGACTTTTATAATAAATGAAACCTCTGCTTATCTCTTAAAACTATTTCAAGGTATAGCATACACCTTGCTATACCTTAGCATATATAGCATATCCCATGTTAAACTGACCTAATGTTAGATTAAGCACAATTTGGAGTTTCTAGAGCTTGCATACCATTTGGGGCCATTTTGTTTGATTCACACAGCCTTATAAAACATGGCTTTCCAAATTTGACTGTGCATATGAATCACTTAGGAACAGTATTAAGAATGAATATTCTGCCCTGGCCAGTGTGGCTCAGTTAGTTGGAGCCTCGTTCCAGAAATGAAAGTTTGCAGGTTTGATTCCCAGTTGGGGCATATACCTAGGTTGCTGGTTTCATCCTGGTCCTGGCGTTTACAACCCCCCAGTCCAGGTGCTTGCGGGAGGCAACCAGTTGATGCTTCTCTCTCCTTTACTCTCTCCCTTCCTGTCTTTCTGAAAGCAATAAAAAAATATCCTCAGGTGAGGATAAAAAAGAAAATAAAAGGACGCTGGTTGTGTGGCTCAGTTGATTGAAGCCTCATCCAGTGCACCGAAAGGGTGCAGGTTCAGTTCCCAGGCAGGGCACATACCTGGGTTGCTGGTTTGGTCCCTGGTCAGGGCGTGTATGGGAGGCAGCTGATCAATGTTTCTCACATTGATATTTCTCTCTCACTCTCTCTCCCTCTTCCCCCCTCCCTTCCTCTCCCTCTAAAATCAAAAACATATCATTGGTAAGGATTTTTTTAAAAAATGAAGATTCTAAATTAGTAGGTCTGGGTGAGAGAAGAGATTCTGTGTTTCTAAGAAGGTGATAACCTAGCTGCTGGTCTTAGGACCATGTTTTGAGTAGCAGGACTTTCAGAAGCAGGGAAATGTCTGTCCCACTGCAGTACTTTGTCTGAAGCCCAGCCAACTTTGTTTCCAGATTCCAATCACTTGCTGGCTCCCTCCAGGAATTTACAACCCCTGTGAATCTCTACTGATCTAATTTTATTAACCTTAAATTGTTTCAGGATTCTTTTTTTTACATTACAAAATGTGTTGTTTTCTGTCTGTGCACAGTGCTAAATTTGACCTTCTCCACAGCTTTTGAAAAGGCTAAATTAAAAAGAGAAAAAGCAGATGCCCTAGAAGCAAAGAAAAAAGAAAAGGAAGATAAAGAGAAAAAGAAGGAAGAGTTAAAGAAAATTGTTGAAGAAGAGAGACTAAAGAAGAAAGAAGAAAAAGAAAGACTTAAAATACAAAGAGAAAAGGTATTTATTTAAATATATTAGTTGTGCTCTCTACATAGAGTAAATAGTACTTTACACATTTAAATTCATGGTTAATTTTCAAGTGCTTTTATCATTTTCATTCACATTTATAGTTGTGCATAGAGCACTGATAAACTATTTATTTTATCTCCCTTTTGCTTTGAAAAATTTAATGAATTATTTTAGGTTCAATATATACATACATGCCTTTATACACCTCATGTATACACCAATATATACATCTCAAAGCCTCTTTTAGAGTGTAATTCTAAAATTTTCTTCATCTTTTAGACTTCCAAATTTAGGGAAGGTGATATGCATAAACCTTTAAAATACATAGTTAGAAAAATACAGTAAAACCTGTGACTAAGAAGAATTATTACAGAGGTGTTATTCTCCTTAAAGAATAAGGTATCTGTGATAAAAAGAACATTTCGGCAATTCTTTATTATAATCTTTAGTGGTAAATATTTCTTACAGAATTCTTTAGCTGTTTTTTTCCCAAGACAGTCATTGTCATTGATTTTCTGAGATATTCACCAGTAGCCTTAGATGACTGTTACATACAGTGCTTGTTTGCATTGCCTGAATTTTATGAATTATTTCCCGTCGGCCATTGCAGTGGGGAGTGGAGGTGTCTAATACACGTTCATGCTACTAGAAGAGAACTAAAAGACCACTTATAATCTAAATGGTGACATTTAAAGATAGCATTGTTAACATTTTGATTAATTTATTTCTAATCTTTATTCTGGACCTTAAAGAAGTACAGCATTTATAACTTTGTATACTTTTTGTTTAACATAAGCATTTTTCATGTTCTTAAGTAAACTAAGTAAGGTGGCATTTTCAGTGACTGCTTAATGGTTAATCAAATAGATGTAGCTAAGTGCTTTATAATTTTTTACCTGTAAATAGTGGTATTCTGTTCAAATTTGTGAATAAATTTCCTGTTTTGGGATTATGTCCCTGAATAAATTTGTAGAAGTGCAATACAAGGTCAAAGGGTAAGAACATTGTAAAATTTTCTATATATGTGCATGAGTATTTGTTTACCAAACATGTTGTGCTTATTTACACTCTTAGCAAAAGTGAATGAAAATAGCCATCCTATTACACCCTACAAAAATTATGTTGGATTAGGGTGATGACTTATTTCAGCAGACTACTCAAAGCACATTAATAAGTTCTGTAACCACCTAGTCTTTATGTTGAAAATTTGAGAAGTGCCCATCTGTTTACCTTTGGTGTTTCTAAATTGCAAAGAAAGAATAGTAACATAATTAAACAGTTATTGGAAAAAATCATAATAAAATATTTTATTTATACTCTTTATTAGAGACTTTTGGGGGTCAATGTTTATCTTGAAGTTTCAAATACCAGAACCAAGAGGTAAGGGTTTCAAAAGACTAAGTGAGCAAGAGAAATGGCCTGGCTTAAAAAGAAGGAGACGCTCACCAGCTGTGTTCTGTCTAGTATTGCTGTTACTTACGGCTCCTCTGTGTGTCTCTAGGCTGTCAGTTGGGTTTAAATGAGTCTTGAAAACAGCAGATGTAATGCAGTATAAGGGGAGGTTTTATTTTAGGTTCTCTAATGATCTGTTACCTACATCGTCAGGATACTAACTGATGTGAAGGATGGGGAGAGCTGCATTAGGCAGAGTTAGGCTGCATTCATACTTATCCAAGAACTGCCGTGTTGGGCACGCCCATCTCTGCAGCAGTTATGCCAGGTAGGCGTTGTTTTGATCAGTGGCTCTCACACTTTAGCTTGCATTAAAATCACCAGAAAGGCTTCTGAAAACATCAGTTGTTGGGTCCAACACCAGAATTCCTGACTCAGTAGATCCAGGGTGGGGTTCAAGTATTTGTATTTTCTTTTTTACAAGTTCCTAGGTGATGCTGATACTACCTCATGAATTTCTCACAGGAATTTTTTTAAAGAATTTATTTATTTGTTTTTAGAGAGTGGGGAAGGAAGGGAGAAAGAGGGGGAGAAAATCATCTGTTGGCTGCCTCTCATACACCTCCAGCTGGGGACCTGGCCTGCAACCCAGGCATGTGCCCTGAATGGGAATCAAACCAGCAACCTTTCAGTTTGCAGGCGGGCGCTCAATGCACTGAGCCACACCAGCCAGCACTCTGTTTATAAGAATTTTTTTTAACCTTTTGTTTTAGGAACGAGAGAAATTACGTGAAGAAAAGCGAAAATACATGGAACACTTAAAACAGTGGAGTAAGCCTAGAGAAGACATGGAATGTGATGATCTTAAGGTATAAGTTTGTTACGTGATGTTTTCAAACACCCATATTCTGTGTGCCTATATGGCTTTGCTGATGAAATCTTTCTTTTTGATAGTGGCCTCTTCATATTTAACTGAGAGGAAATAGCCAGTTAAACAAATGCATATTTAGACTTTCAAGGTAGCATTTCCTAACAAGCTTTAATAATGATTTTTATTCTGCAGAAATAATTGGTCATTTATGTGATCCTTCATAATCCAATAACCATGGGGGGCCAGGCATGCATCTAGCTTGGTTACTAATCAAAGATTCTTCCCATCTCCAGAAAATCAAAATATTCAAGCCAAACTCATTCAGCTCTATTCATAAGGAAGTATTTCTGAGTCAGTAGATAGCAGATTACCTCTGTTCCATTGAGGATAATATTGGCACAACTGTCTTGTCCCTAGAATCCAGGTTAAAAGTCCCTCTTTGCTAGGAAATGCAGTCAGAAATACACTTCAGCCTAGAGTTATAGTCTTAATTTAATGAAGAAAAAAATCCCTAAGAGACTGGTTTAGTAAAGTTGGAATAAGGCCAGGACATTCATAATTTTAAAAGTTCTGAAGGGGATGGTGGTTAACATTCAGGGTGAGAACCACTAGTCTACATGAAATAATCCTTATTAGGTAAAGAGTATATTGTAATCTACCTTTTACAATTTCCTATACTTGGTTCAAATAGGTACATAAATTGTTTAATCTTGCAGGAACTTCCAGAACCAACTCCAGTGAAAACTAGACTACCTCCTGAAATCTTTGGTGATGCTCTGATGGTTTTAGAATTCCTTAATGCATTTGGAGAACTTTTTGATCTTCAAGATGAATTTCCTGAGGGAGTATCCCTAGGCAAGTACTATTGCTGTGTTGTAGTTCACCCTAAAATGAGTGGCTTGAACAAATGATCATCTCTCAAAGTTCTGGGGAGCTGTTGGACCTAGCTCTCTCGTCCTCTCTGGGTCCCATGTGGTTACAGTCAGACGGTGGCTAGGACTGAAGTCATCTGCAGGCTTCCCTGGCCACATGTTTAGCGTGGCCTCCTCGCACATGTGCCTGGTGCCCTGGCACCCCTCCACAGTGTCCTGCTCCATCAGGGTGGCCTACACTTCTTATGTGGCAGGAAACAGAGACTGCCAGCCTTCTTGAAAATTAGGCCTGGAACTGACAGGCCGTATTTCTGCCATATTCCAATGGTGAGGCCTGCTGAGATTCAAGGGGGTAAAAGAATAGATTCCATTTCTTGAGAGTAGCCTGGTAAGTGCAGGGAGGGAAGGAACTGACATCAGGTGTATTTGGAGAGAAGCTGATGCTTGCCTTTAATTTG
Organism: Micronycteris hirsuta; assembly: GCA_004026765.1. NCBI lineage: Eukaryota > Metazoa > Chordata > Mammalia > Chiroptera > Phyllostomidae > Micronycteris > Micronycteris hirsuta. The sequence continues at coordinate 8,714 of PVJI01015907.1, forward strand.
TGATCCTGTTCTCCCTCTGTACCTACATACTTTCACTTTGTATAAATACTTTTAAGAGCTAACTTAGTATGAGGAGAACGTTGGATCACACTTTGGATCTTTAGCTGTCAAATAGTAAAATTATTTCTTAAGATCCAAGTAAAGACCCTCAAAGACAGAATTATAATGCCACTTTTTTTTTTAAAGATTTTATTTATTTATTTTTAGATAGAGGGAAGGGAGGGAGACAGAGAGGGAGAGAAAGAGCAATGTATGGTTGCTCCTCACATGGCCCTCACTGGGGACCTGGCCTGCAACCCAGGCATGTGCCCTGACTGGGAATCGAACCGGGACCCTTTGGTTCCCAGCCTGCGCTCAATCCACTGAGCTACACCAGCCAGGCATGCCACTTTTATTTTAATAAGAGTCTGTTCTTCAGGAGGGCTTTTGCATTCCCTCAAATTCTCTTTACGAGGTAGGTAAGGTGTGAGTCATTGTGCCTTACAGATCAAGAGGGTCTAAACAGTGCTGGTTTAGGAAAGATGAACTAGATAAGAAACATTTATGACTTCAACGTGATGTTAGGATCACACCTGCTGCTGCTGCTGACCTCTCCTATGCACTGTTTGGTACCAGGAATGTCCTACATAGCTTTTAAGAACATGGGGCAACAATAACAAATCTTTACATTGTTATTCAAATTAGAAAATCATGATTAGAATAAAATTGTAATTTTAAAGATGTGCCTTAATTTGCACCTCAAATTTCAACTTAGATGAAATATTGCATTGATCTACTGAGTCTAATTTGGCTTCCTTGAATGCAGTGATTTGGGGTTATGATGGTATTGGAATTTAGTATAATCGTTATGATTGTTTTTTGATTTTGCCTGAGATAATACTTTATTGCCTGAGAAAGTAGTTACACGGGCTCTGGTTTATTGAAATGTTTATTATTCCATTGGAGTTGTTTTTTTCTGTACATGAACAGAACTTTAAATTCATTTCAAACATTTTATTCACAGAAATGTTAGAGGAAGCTCTTGTAGGAAATGACAGTGAAGGCCCACTATGTGAATTGCTTTTTTTCTTCCTGACTGCCATCTTCCAGGCGATAGCTGAAGAAGAAGAGGAAGTAGCCAAAGACCAAATAACTGATGCTGACACCAAAGGTCAGAATTCACGTTATTGTTGATTGATCGTTGCTCCGTAGTGACACTCATTTTTGAAGGCTATTTAATAATTAACTTGGCTCTTACAGTTATAAAATATAGTTATTCAAATTACCAAATTCTTGAGGTTCCTACCATATGCTAGGAACACATTATTGATTGCTTTATAAAAACTTTGTTTGAATGTATCCTGTTTCTGAAGACCTTAAAAATATTTCCTCCCCAGTCTGTCTTGATTTTTATTCCTTTAGAATTCTCCTATGATGTAGTACCATTATAGATTTCATTGATTAGTATCTGTAATTCCAAGAGATTCTGCTAACACTGATTTTTTTTTTGATCCACCTAAGTAAATACTTTAATTATTGTTTTTAATACTTTAAATTGAAAATACTACTGCTGGTTTTATTTTACATCTGACAGTTTTTAAATCAGAGTTAAATAAAATTTAATTTTTTTTATTTTGCTATTTAGCTTGAACTAGAAATTTTGCTCTTTAAATTCTATGTACTTAAAGATATCTAGAGTCAGTGTGTGGTACATATTAATGTAGGAATAATTCTTTGATAAGCCCTTTTTTATTTTTAAAAGAGAGTATGTTCACTATTTTGCTTAGGATTTACCTCAGAGGAATTGTTAAGCCTTTTTATTAAGAGATTGATTTGGCTTCCTAAATAATACTCTCAGTGAACTTGTATGAGATTTAGGATCAGAAGCTTTATTCAACAATACTTCAGTGTATTGCATAAAAATTCACAATAACAAATAACTATGGGGAGACATCTTAATAGCAGAATCTTGGGACAAAAGGTGGGATAGTCCTCCATTCAAATACTGCTATTGGCCTTAGATAATTTGAGCTCATTTTCCTGTATGCCTGGTCCTTGGAGCAACAGCATAGTGATGAGTATGCCTCCGGTATTGGTTGCCTTCTGATTTTACAACCTGAGTTCAAGCAAAATATATTCTCTAGCTTGAGTGTTCAGCACCATAGATCCCTTATCAAGGCCATTTTAGCAATATGGTCCCTGTTGTCATCACAGGTAACTTAATCAGTTAAATGAGAGTCAGCTAAATGGAAGACAGGAGGATAAATCTGTTTTTAAAACGAGATTATCTAAGAGGACAAGCACTGAAAACGGATTATCTGAGGCAGGCAATTAGCACATATTTATTCTTGTAGCTATTAGGTTAATATCCTTGTGATGGTAACCAATACCATCACGGGGTTATTAACAAAGTTCTGACCGTTATGCAAGACATAAACCTGTATGTAACTCAGGACTTGGAGCAGAGGGATGTTGTAGTTTTGCCCAGTGACAACAAGTGGGTGACAAGAAAACTGTGTTGGAACATCAGCTAGTGTGAAGGGAAAATATATGTGACTCTTGGCATTTGTATTATTATATTTTGTATTCATGACTTGTTTGATCTGTAATTTTTATAGCTCTTCTCTTTTACACAACTGTCTATAAATATACATGTAAGGTTACTGAGTAAGTGTTGGCCATTAAATAAAGGTTTTAATTCTCCTTTTAAAAATTTAAATGTTAGGGAGGGGAAAAAACATACTTTGGAATTTTTCACCTTTCTCTCACTTTCCTGTTATTACTGACCACACTTACATAGTGAGTCCAGTCGCCATGAGGGCCCTAGGTTGTCCCCCAGGCGCTTCTCACGTGTCCTCCCATTTCAGTGGCAGAGTAGCTCTCCCACAGTTTTCCTGAAGCAATTGAATAGTCTCTTACTTCCTCTTTAGCTGGCCTTAGTAGTAAAAGGTTTTCTAGAAAGGGAGAAATTGGGCAGAAAACTATGGACTTATCTTAGTGATGAGAAAACTGAGGTTTGGTGAGGTTATTTACAGAAGATCACGTAGCTAATAAGTGATATAAGACACTATAAATGCATTATTTCATTTAATCCTCATATCACCCTTGAGAAGTAGATATGATTGTTTTCCACCTATTACATTGAAAGAAACTTAGACTTAAGGAGTTTAATGAACTTGCCCAGAGACACATGGCCAGTAAGAAAGTGATGAGACGCACACTCGGGCAGTCTGGTCTAAAGCCTTGTGATGACAAAGGAGTTGACAATTTGAATATCTGTTTACCTAGCATTGTCCATAACATTTTATGTTTTCAAGATCTGATTTCTGTGGCTTTGGTCTCTCTGTTGTTATCAAATCTGGGAAAATTTTAGCAGCAGTTTTTAAACTCTTACATTAAAAATATATATTCCTCACTTTAGTCTTACATTTTAACTTCCAAGCCCTCAACGCATAGGAATATCCTCCCCATGTAGAACAATTTTGTATGTTTGCTGAGATCTCAGTGTTTGGTGTTGGAATTTTATGTACACAATTCTAGATTACTGTGATGATAGAAGTGTCTTTTAGATAGTCATAACACATACAGCTCAACTACATATTCTCTCGGTATGATGTACCCAAGTGATTGTCCCTAAGCAAATCCTAGAGTGGCATTTACAGTTCTTGGAGAGTATAGATAAATTGAGTTAAGTAATAAATATTTTTAACATGTTAGTTTCACACAATTAAAAGAAAACTCATTTTGTTGGTTGCCCATTTCCTAAGGCTTTTATAGCCTTTGTCCTAGGAAATTATAACTTACTATAGATGAAATAGGTTGAAAGTGGTGATTGCTGCAGAGGAGGCATCAGTACCCTTACTTCTACAGCTCTGCACCCGCGGCTGTCCGTAATTTTAGAGTGCCTATTAACTTTAAGTTTGTTTGGTTTTATATATAAAATGAAAATTGAGAAAGTTTTATGTCTAGTATTTCCCTGGCGAAGAAGAACATAATGTCTGTGTTTGGACTAGATCATGGCCTGGTAGGAATAACTTCTGCATATATGTAAAATTTAATCAGATCATTTCTTCTGTGTGCTACTGATTATGCCATAGTGCTATGAAACTGTCAATGATTATAGTTAGACAGGATACCAGAGCTGTCTTTTTCCTTTAGTAAGGGACAGCAGTTCTGTTCCTTAAGATTCGTTTTGTGAGCTTGCGAACTTTGGGAAGGAAGTCATATAGTAGGAGGTTAATGAACCACAGAACCAGTTTACACCAGTGATTTTCCAGAGTCTAACCCATGCAGTTCAAGTGGTACAAGGGTTCTGTATCCACGTTAACAAGGACATCTTTTATCTCTTTTCTATTGGCTTCTAAGGAATATTTGAAGAATTTGAGAACTACTGATCTAGACTCATCCCTTTAAGAAAAATGAAGCCGATTCGGTGATTTGTCTAAAGACTACATAGCATGGAACTAGGGGCTGGAAGAGCTAAGACTAGAATATATATTATTTGACTTTTAGCCTGAAGGCGTGTCCACTGTTTTATGATATAACAGAAGGATTTTTTGTAAGCTTAAAGTTTTCCAGAGTTGACACTTCTAATTTTTTTGTCATCTATATTATAATTAGAAATAAGTGTATATGCTAATGCTTTAAATACATTTGTTCTTGTAGATTTCTCTTTAGTCCTATTTGTAGGCCAAGCACTGTTTTCAAAGCTAAAATAATTTACTTGGAAAATCTTCCTATTGTTTCTTGGATCAGAGAGTTTTCAAAATAAAAACAACTTAAATGTATAGGATAAATCAATGGTGAAGTGACAGCAGTGCTGTCTTTGTAATTTTAGCTCTTTTTCTGTGCTTGTTTTCTGATGATTACAGCCTATACTTTGTTAAGATTTGATCTTAAAATATTTGTAAAAGATTGAATATCTTCAAGTGGATTCTGATTTTCAAAGTAGACTTTTCCAAAGTTCTATTGAGCAAGGAGATTTGTTTTTAATTTTAGAGTGTATTTTACCATTTATTGGAAGGTGTATGTGCATCCTGTTGGTAACTTGGAAGTTGTCTTCTCTGTGTTAAGTAAGGAAAATATCAATGTGTAGTCCGTGTCACAGGGTTTAAAGTTTTAAGTGGAGACTAGGTAGACTGTAAATGATGCTTGTACCTAGAGTTGGTTCTTTTGAGGTTTGTGAATGTTAAGCTGTTTGTTGTTTCTTTGGTCATTGTAAAAGGGCATTGTTCCCAAATATTCAAACTTTAATTTGCACTAGAATAAAGTGTTTATTTCCTTAAAGATTTAACAGAGGCTTTGGATGAAGATGCAGACCCCACAAAATCTGCGCTGTCTGCAGTTGCGTCTTTGGCAGCTGCATGGCCGCAGTTGCACCAGGGTATGTGTGGGCTTTTTTTTTTAATTGGCTTTTTATTTTTATTTTATAAAGGTACACTTTACATTGCTGAGGATTTATGGTTTATGTTCTAAATGACTATTTTCATTTTTAACTATAGGCTGCAGTTTGAAAAGCTTGGATCTTGACAGCTGCACTCTTTCTGAAATCCTCAGACTGCACATCTTAGCTTCAGGTGCTGATGTGACATCAGCAAATGCAAAGTACAGATACCAGAAACGAGGAGGATTTGATGCTACCGATGATGCCTGCATGGAGCTTCGTTTAAGCAGCCCCAGTCTAGTGAAGAAACTGTCGAGCACTTCAGTGTATGATTTGACACCAGGTAAACTTCCAAGTCGGAATTTGTATGACCTTTCCATTTCTACCCTGTTATGCCTCTTACACCCAGAAAACTAGGTAGCCAAGGAGAAATTTTAGATGATAAGCAGTTTTAAGAGAGAAAACAGTCGTTTCAAAAAGACCGTTGGAATACCAGTGGTGCCTCATTGAAACTGCTATTGTTGTTCATGTTGGCTTTAATTATGATTTTCTTTTCTTTTACATTTGGTTTTTTTACTATTTAAAAAGTTTTTGGTTTGTCTAATGAATCTACTAAGTTTAAAGAATAAGTGAGAATTAGCTTTCATTTTTATTAATTACCATATTTTTTGGACTATAAGGCGCACCTAGGTTTTAGAGGAGGAAAATAGGGGAAAAAATTTTGAAGCAAAAAATGTAAAATATTTAATAACATAAATAGCATAATATTTCACCAATGTAAATGTAAAAAGAACTCAGGTAAGCTACATTCAGATTATAAGATGCACCCCCATTTTCCTCCCAAATTTGGGGGGAAAGGTGCGTCTTATGGTCCGAAAAATATGATAGTATAGAAGTTTAAGCTGTAGTGCTAAATTCTCAGATTTGTTTGAATAAGTGTTCAAGGTATGAGAAACAATATAAAAGTTAAGGTAGAGTCAATTTTCACTTCCTTTTTAAGTAAAAAGTTATAAAAATATATAGAGTTTAATTTGATACGATTAAGAGAACAGAACTTATAATAGAAGTAGAGGACCTTACTTCCTGACACTTACAGTTTTCAGAATTTATGCCTGTGTTTTCGAGCAGTCTTTTCACAGTCACGGTGTACTATTGCCATTTTTTTCTAAATCCTGTGGTTATAATTTAGTTTTGATTTGAACCTTATATATATGAGCCTAAAAATTAAAACTTGAAAAATAATTCTTTGTAGTTAGAAATGTTTTATGTCTACTTAACTGTATTTGGTAGTCATTAGTATTTGAAATGCCTTATCTGCCCTGGCTGGTGTGGTTCAGTGGTTGAGTGCCATCCTGCGAACCAAAGGGTCACTAGTTTGATTCCCAGTCAGGGCACATGCCTGGGTGTCAGGCCAGGTCCCCAGTGGGGGGTTGCAAGAGGCAATCACACACCAATGTTTCTTTTCCTCTCTTCCTCCCTTTCCCCTCTCTAAAAAATAAATAAAATCTTTATTAAGAAAAGAAATGCCTTATATATCACAAAACTGTTAAATTGGACTCAAAGGTGCTTTTTTTCTGAAGACACACCATTGGCATGTATGATCCTAAGAGACTTCCCCTATTCTTAAGCATTTTCACCTTGAGTCACAAGTGAAAATTTTTCAAATACAATTCCTTCTTTGTCATGGATAATAAAGAAGTTATTTACCGATTTTTGACAGGAGAAAAAATGAAGATACTTCATGCTCTCTGTGGGAAACTACTGACCTTAGTTTCTACTAGGGATTTCATTGAAGACTACGTTGACATATTACGACAGGCAAAGCAGGAGTTCCGAGAGTTAAAAGCAGAACAACATCGAAAGGAGAGGGAAGAAGCAGCTGCTAGGTAAGAGACAATTACAGGTAGTTGTGCTAATGAAAGTGGTTGATTTCTTTGCATCTAGAACCATATTTCACATTGGGCTGTAATGTGACATTGACTCCCACTGATGTTTGCTGGCTTTACTAAAAGATTATGACTGAATTGCTACATTATGGTTTTGTGATAACATTTGGAATACTTTCCATAATTTGATGATCAAAGGCAAAATGCTAAAGTTAAAAATATCATATAGACTATACTATGTTATTTTAACTTTCAGAATTCGTAAAAGGAAGGCAGAAAAACTTAAGGAGCAAGAACAAAAAATGAAAGAGAAACAAGAAAAACTGAAGGAAGATGAGCAAAGAAATTCAGCTGCAGAGACATGTATTGGGTATGGTTTGAATTACACTGTTCATCTGATTTTCCATAAGAAGTAAATATCAGCACCTTGACCTCTAAAATGCTTTCAAAATTTTTAGAAGACTCATTTCCTATAGGTACAATAATTGTGTAGTAAGTCTATGAAAGGTACATAATATAGATGGTCCTCAAGAATACATGTGTTGTATTTAAAAGTACTTCGAGGGGCCCTGGTTGAGTAGCTCAGTTGGTTGGAGCACTGTCCCAATGTGCCAGGGTCGTGGGTTCACTCCCCAGTTAGGGCACATATAGGAGTCAGCCAGCGAATGTATGATTGGGTAGAGCAGCAAATCGATGTTTCTTTCTCTCTCTCTCTCTCTCTCCTTCTCTCTCTCTCTCCCTCTCTCCCTCCCTCTCTCTCTCTCTCCCCCCGCCTTCCCCTCTTTCTCTAAAAATCAATATAAATAAATTACTTCCAGGGAATCTAAAACTCATTTTCTCATAGAATTAATGTTAGTAATGATAATTTCCCAGAAAACTTTTAATAGGCTATGTTTAACTGGTAATATATTTTTAGCATGAATGTAGTATATCTCCCCCTCCACCACCACCATCATCACAGTTGCACACTGTGTTTCACACTTATATGTAAAAATACCTAAGTCTGAAGGTCATAGGTCGTAAATTTGCAACACCTGTATTTTATAAGGCCATCAACAACACTTTAAGAAATTGAAATTGGATGCCTCTGGAAAGTTAATAGATATGACACCTTGAACACAAGCAACCAAAGGAAAACTAGATAATTGGACTTCATCAAAATTAAACACTTTTGTGCTTTAAAGAACACTGTCAAGAAAGTAAAAAAATAATCCAGTGAGTCAGAAAATATATTTGTAAATCGCATATTTGATAATGGTCTAATATCTAAAATATTAAGATAAAGAATTCATACAATTCAACAATAAAAAGACAACCCAATTAAAAAATAAACAACAGATTTTAATAGGCATTTCTCCAAAGAAGTTATATAAAAAGCACTTGAAAAGTTGCTCAACATCATTAGTCATTAGGGAAATGCACATCAAAGTCACCGTGAAATACCATTTGATGACACCCACTAGGATCATCACAGTGCAAATGAGAGACAATAACAAGTGTTGGTAAGAAAGTAGGAAAAAATTGAAACTCTCATACATCGATGGTGGGATATAAAATTGTACAGCTCCTTTTGATAAGTTTGTCAGTTCCTCTAACAATTAAACCATATGACACTATATGACGCAGAAATTCCACTATAGGTAATACCCAAGAGAATTAAGAACTTTCGTTCACTCAAATATGTATACGTGAAAGCTTATTAGCAGCATTGTTCCTAATAGCCAAAAAATGGTAACAGCCCAACTGTCTGTCAGTTGATAAAGGGATAAACAAAAAAATATGTCCCTGCAGCAGAATGTTACCCGGCAACAAAGAGGAATGGAGCTCTGTTACATGCCACGATGTGGATGAACTTTGAAAACATTGTGCCAAGGGAAGGAAGCTAGTCCTAAAATGTCAGGCATTGTATGGTTGGATTTCTGTGAAAAGTTCAGAATAGACAAATCACAGCAGAAAGTAGATGAGTGGTTACCAGGGCCAGTGGGGAAGAGAAAATGGAAAGGGGCTACTGTGGAGTGGTGCTTTTGGAACGATGAAAACGTTCTGGAACTAAATTGTGGCAACGATTGCACAACCTGTGAGCATACTATAAACCAACTCATGTACTTTAAAATGGTGATTTTTATGGTATGTGAATTATATCTCTTTTTTTTTTTTACATTTTATGAACTTTTTCCCATTATGTTGAGATATAAGTGACATAAAACATTGTATTAGTTTAAGGTGTGAAACAAAATTATTTAATATATGCACACATTGTGAAATGATTACCACCATATGTTTAGTTAATATTCGTCACCTCACATAGTTACAATTTTTTTCTTTGTGATATCTCAGTTTTTTAAAAAAGAAAATAAACATATTATAGGCCCCACAACTTCCATTTTTTTGCACTCATCTAGCCTCACTCATTTACATTGTCTCTCTGGCTCCTGAATACATTTGAGTTTGCAAACCTCACTTTGCATGTAGAATATAAATGGTAGGATTTACTTCAAGATTTATACAATTCTAGTTTTAATTTGGACAGTATAACCAATTAGTAAAACATTTATATTGTGTTCATTCTGCCTTATATCTGAAATTTGTCTACCTTTTTCCTCCACTATTTGTCTATTTATCTTCTTTCTACTCAGCCACCATCACCTCCCAGACAACTACCTGGACAATTTCAACGGCCACTTGACTGGTCTCTAACTTTTTTACCATTGCCTTTTCTCTCCCTCTCCTTTTTCCTTTCCATTGCTTTTTGAATAATGCCTACAAGGCCCAGTATGATCACCCATATCTTGGATTACTACTTTTTATTTTACATTCTCAAAATTACATGCTCTTTCCTGTTCCCTTCAGTTCAATGCCTTTGTATGTATTCTCACCTCTACCAGAAATGGAGATTTCTTCTGCCGCCTTATTCCTCCTGAGTCGCTCTAGTCTCTCAATTTAAATATCACTTCTTCAAGCAAGCCTTTTGTTTTTTTCTTTATTAATCCTCATCTAGGGATATGTTTATTTATTTGAGAGGAAGAGAGAGAAAGAAACATCGATTGGTTGCGTCCCATACGCGCCCTGACCGGGGATCAAACCCAGAACCTGGGTATGTGCCCTCACAGAGAATCGAAACTGCTACCTTTTGGTGTACAGGCCTCCACTCCAACCGGCTGAGACAACCCAGCCAGGGCCAATCAAGTGTTTCTTGATTCTGAGACAAGATTTGGTTCTCCTTGAAATGCTTTCATAGCACCTTAAACTTCTTTTTCAGTATTTATTATATATATTAATTTCACAATGGTTTATGTTTTCTCTGCCAGACTATAAACTCTGTGTCATCTTGTCTACTACTTCCCAAGCATTATGCCTGATACTTAGTTGGTAGGCAGTAAGTATTTTATGAATGGAGTCATATATTCATTGATTAACATAATCTTTGTTTTTATTCTAAAGGGAGGAAGAAAGGGAAGACTTTGATACTAGCACTGAGAGCAAAGAAATAGAGCAAAAGGAACTAGATCAAGACACAGTCACCGAAGACGAGGACGACCCAGGACTACATAAAAGAGGCAGAAGGGGTAATACAGAAATTTCTTAAGGACATGCTTACTTGTTTTCAATTGAGGTGCTTTATTAATTCAGCTATTCTAAAATATGTATTAGATTGCTTTTGTTTGTGATTCCGTTTGTTTTTTAAATGCTCAACCCATAGCTGTGACCATTCTGTTACTAAATGGCGCTATGAAGTTACATTAGTGTATTTATGATTAGGTCTTTATTTACATGTCATTTATACTTTAGGGGAAAGAGACAGTATTCCTATCTCTTTAATAGGTTAGTTTCTTATTACTTCCACTTTTGGTTAGTCAGTGAGTTTGTTGAATTTTTGTATTTACTACATTATATTAGGCCTAGTAGAAATTTCTTTTTCTATAAGGTACCCATTCAACATTCATTTAATGCCTTTTAGATAGCAGAGATGCAAAGATCAGTAATGCTTGTACTTGGTGTCATATTTCTGAAAATGGAAATCTCTACTGCCTTAAAATAATTTCACAAATTCCTGGGTCAAAGGGAAATAGATATTTTTTGAAAGCTGTTGAAACAAATTATTTCTGAGGATCTTTAACCATCTTTATTTAATAACTGTTGAAGGAGATCCGTAAGTTTATTCTATACTTGTACTTTGGATGCTACTTTTTCTACATTATTTTCTAAATGGTTATTATAGACAGAAAATCTCCCGTATCATGGAAGCTGTATTCCCTGATTGCAATGCAATTGATTTAGGAATTCAAAGCAAATAAACTTCATATGATTGGAGTTTTAAAACATACTTCCAAGCAATGGGTCAAGCAAAAGGAGTAACCATAATGAAAACTAGAAAATATTTTAAACTAATCAACACTGCATGTTAACATTTGTTTAATATAGTCCCTCTACATTGAAGAAATTTAAGTTAGAAGTAGAAAATAGAATAATCCCCCACAAATACAGGGAAACAATAGCTAAAAATGAATTAATGAAAAAGTTAAAATGTGAATGGTTCTAAACCATTGAAGATCTTGAATTAATATTAAAAATCTTCCTCCAGCTCTGGCTGGTGTGGCTTATTGGATTGAGCACTGGCTTGTGAACCAAAGGGTTGCTGGTTGGATTCCCATTCAGGGCACATACCTGGGTTGCTGGCCAGGTCTCCAGTAGGGGGCATGCAGGAGGCAACCACATGTTGATGTTTCTCTCCCTTTCTCTCCCCTTCCCTTTCCTCTCTCTAAAAATAAATGAATAAAATTAAGAAAAAAAAAAAATCTTCGTCCAAAGAAAGCATTAGCATTGGACAGCTTTATAGGTGAATTCTGCCAGTTTTAAAGAAGCAAAGAGCCCTGGCTGGTATAGCTCAGTGGATTGAGCACGGGCTGGGAACCAAAGGGTCCCAGTTCGATTCCCAGTCAGGGCACATGCCTGGGTTGCGGGCCAGGTCCCCAGTGAGGGCCATGTGAGGAGCAACCATACATTGCTGTTTCTCTCCCTCTCTGTCTCCCTCCCTTCCCCTCTCTCTAAAAATAAATAAATAAAAATCTTTAAAAAAAATTTTAAAAAAAGTTTAAAAAAATAAATAAATAAAGAAGCAAAGAATTCCAATCTTATGCAAACTCTTTCAAGCGCAAAAAAAAGTAGAAAGAAAAAACACTCCCCAACCATTTAAGCAATTTGACAGTGACTGAAATAAGAGAGAGGAGTAATTCTTCAACATGTAACTGGAAAAGAGACTGGCATTTGGGCTGCCTGTCACTACCAAACCCAGTAAGCAGTGACAGTGATTGAATCTTTATGGGCGCTTTATTCAGAGGGCCAGCGATCTGAGAAGATGGTGGGTTCACACCCTAACAGACCTTCTTGTCTTTTCTTTCCAGGCCTATGTTTTTATACCAGGGAATAAACAAGGTGCAGTGAGGGGTTTGAGATTCAGGGAGGGTTAGGTAGAAGAAGCTGCAATATTCCTGTCCTGGGCAGTTAGCTGTTCCCAGGGGCAGGTGGCTATCTGTCTCTCCCTGGAACACAAAGGCCCGGATGACGCCAGTTGTCCCCAGGTGGTGATCTTTAGCAGTGCCCAAGGAGGTCAGCTGTCTTCCCAGGAGCCAAAGTGGGCCTTATCTGTAGTTTCTGAAACAAAAGCTTTAACATATACATTACTTGCTAGGCTTATAACTTTTTACCTTAAACTAAAATTTTCCAACTCTTAAGTCCCCTATCAAACACATCATAAATGCCAGGCAGGGCACCAGGAGTCCATGCTCTTTCTATGTCATTGGTGCTTCCATCCTCCTGTTCCAAAGTGATTTATCATCATGTCTCCATCCTAGCTAGTTGGAAGAGGGAAAGAAGAAAGAGGGGCACAACTCTGAAGTTACATGTAATGCTTTTGTTCCCATCTCTTTCACCAGAAGTTTCTCATGTAGCCATACTTCCTGGGGAGAGAAGATCTGGGAAATGTCTTTCTTTTGAATTGCTAGGTACCCACCTAAAAGTTAGGGGTTCTCTTACTTGAAAGCAGTGGTTGGTAAACTAAGCCCCTTGGCCAAATCTGCCCTGCCCCCTGTTTTTATATAACCCATAAGCAAAAAATGATTTCTACAATTTTAAAAACATTTTTTGACATGTGAAACTGATATGAAATTCAGATTTCAGTGATCATAAAGGTTAATTGAACACAGCCATACTCATTTATTTACACATTGTCTGTGGCTGCTTTCATGCTATAATAGAGTTGAGTGGTTGTGGCAGAGACCATGTGAGCTATACAGCTTAAAATATTGACTGGCTAGCCCTTTTTAAAAGTAGTTTGCTGACTCCTGATTTAGAGGAAGGACTGAATATATCCTGCAGAATAACAGACTCTGACACTGTCCTGTATAGAAATCACAGATTTTTGTGTGTCCCTTTATATTTAAGTGCACCGATTTCTTATTAACGTAGTGTTTTAGTCTGTTAGTGCCGCCATGACAAAACACCACAGATTAGGTGGCTTAAACAACAGAAATTTATTTTCTCACAGTTCTGAAGGTTGGAAGTCCGAGATCAAGGTGCCAGCAGGGTTCATTTCTGGGGAGGCTTCCCTCCCCAGCTTACAGGACAGCACTTTCTCACTGTGTTCTCGAACAGCCCTTCTGCTGCACCTGCAGTGGAGCAGAGGTAGTGATCTGGCCTCTTCCTCTCCCCAGAAGGACTGGTGTCCCACCCATATGATCTCATTTAGCCCTAATTACCTTCTTAAAGGACCTGTCCCCAAATACAGTCACACTGAGGTTTAGGATTTCAACTTAAGAATTTGGGGGTATATATTTTAGTCCATAACACATGATGACTGGAGGTAGTCTTATATCACATTTTTCTAATGAAAATTTAAAGCATGATGATGATCAAATGTTGTTTCATCTATAGGGAAAGGAGGACAAAATGGATTTAAAGAATTTACAAGGCAAGAAGAGATCAACTGTTTAACAAGAGAGCCTCTCACTGCTGATGAGGAAGAAGCTTTAAAACAGGAGCACCAACGAAAAGAGAAAGAGCTCTTAGAAAAAATCCAGAGTGCCATAGCATGCACCAACATCTTTCCCTTGGGCCGTGACCGCATGTATAGGCGATACTGGATTTTCCCTTCGATTCCTGGATTGTTTATTGAAGAGGATTATTCTGGTCTCACTGAAGACATGCTGTTGCCTAGACCTTCATCATTTCAGAATAATGTACAGTCTCAGAATGCTCAGGTATCCACTAAAACTGGAGAGTCTTTGACGTTTGAATCTACCTCCAACATTGACCAAGGTCCATGTGATGATTCTGTGCAGATGCCAAAACCAGTGCATAAGCCAAACCGGTGGTGCTTTTACAGTTCTTGTGAACAGCTAGAGCAACTTATCGAAGCTCTTAATTCTAGAGGACATAGAGAAAGTGCCTTAAAAGAAACTTTGTTACAAGAGAAAAGCAGAATATGTGCACAGCTAGCTCGTTTTTCTGAAGAGAAATTTCATTTTTCAGGTAAATTTTCAATAAAACTACTGCCTTTATTTTTCTCTCCGCATAAACTCTGGTTTGGGATTAAACATTTTCAAACTATTACAGTTATATTAAAACACCATATCTTTCATTTAGATGATGCTGACAGTTTGAGAATTAGAGAAAATTTGCCAATTAGAAAAATAAGGTTCTCTAGATTCCACTGGGTTCCATTTGTATTGCGAGGAACACATCTAGCAGTGCAAGAAGATGCGTGGTCTTCCTGATCTCATTCCTGTTTCCGCAGGTTCTGAATGCCCGAAGTACTAAGGTCACCATCAGTTTTAGAGGTCATGACTGGGTGAGGTCACTCATTAAGGGTTTTGGCTGAGGGTCCAAGGACAGGTTCCACTAGTGATCACTTTGGAGATTGGCTGCAAAGGCAAATCAGGTAGCAACATTTCCCATTCGATGGCTGGGCCATTAATGACAGATATGAAAAAAAAGTAAGGCATTTTTAGGTATAAGTTTTTATATTGCTGTGAGATTCTCTAGATAAAGAACTCTTAAATTTGGGGGATATTACCATCACTACTTTAGTTCTCTTTAGGATTAAGAACTGTAGTTCATCATTCTTTTTAGATTAAATTCATACACCATACAATTCACCCTTAAAAGTAGACAATTCGGCAGGGCGGCAGGGTTAGTTTATTCACCAATATGTGTAACCATCACACAGTCAGTTTTAGAACATTTTCATCACTTCATGAACAAGCGCCGTATCCTTTAGCTGCCACCCCACCCATAGACCTAAGCAACCAGCTGTTTGCTGTCTCTGCAGGTATCCCTGTCTGAACATATTCCATGAATGGTGTTCTATAACGTAAGGTCTTTTGTGACTGGCTTCTTTCACATAGCGTAATGTTTCCAAGATCTGTCTAAGTTGTAGCATGTGTCGGTACTTCTTTCCTTCTTATGGCCAAACAGTATTTCATTGTATACCACACTTTATTTATCCACATGGTAGTTGATGGACATTTCTGTTGTTTCCCCCTTTTGGCTGCTTTGAATAATGCCACTGTAAGCATTTGCATACAAGTTCTTGTGTCGACATGTTTTCATTTCTCTTGGGTATGTGCCTAAGAGTGAAATTACTAAACCATATGGTAATTCTGCTTAATTGTTTGAAGAACTGCCAGACTGTTTCCCAAAGCAGCTACATCATTTTATATTTCACCAACAGCGTCTGAGGGTTAAGATTTCTCCATACCCTTATCAACGCTTGTTTTTGACTCTAGCCATCTTAGATATGTGGAGTGGTACTTCATTTTGTTTTCAAAGTTCATTTCCTGAATGAGTAATGATGTAGAGCATTTTATCATGGTCTTATTGGCCATTTGTATATATTCTTTAAAGAAAAGTCTATTCAGATAAGCCCGTTTTAATGGGATTAGTTATCTTTATTATAAGAGATCTTCTCATATTCTAGATATAAGTCCCTTTTCAAATATGTGATGTATAAACATTTTCTCCCCGTCCCCTTTTTTTAGTGCCTTGAGGATTTACTAAGGGCTTTTAATATCCATCATCTCATGATCATAACACTCACAGGGGGTAGGTTGTATTTTTAATAAGGAAATTGTAACAAAGGTATTGGATAACTATTTCAGACACACCTCAAACTGATAGCAAACCTATGTACACTCGGGGAAGAGCTTTCAACACAAGTGATCCGTCTCAGATGTCTGCAGAGAGGCAGCTGGAATTGAGGCTGCGAGATTTTCTTTTGGATATTGAAGATAGAATCTACCAAGGAACATTAGGGGCAGTAAAGGTTTGTACCTGTTCCCATTTTTAGTTTATCTAATTGCCAAAGTTTTGGTCATACTTGTTAATTTCTTTGATATAGGCAACCCATATGTGTTTTAAGTAAATACTAGTCAGTGATAATATTTTTATAAAAATTAACTTTATTATTCCTCTGTATTAAAATGTTTATATATGAATATAAATCCTTCTTAAATATGCTATATAACTAACTGCTTTCTTAAGTAGAATTTAGTGAATATACTGACCTTTTTAATATTAATTTTTAGTATGTTTTAAAGTATCTGTTTTAATGATATTTTCATCCAAGATGTTGAAATGTGTAAGGATATTTTCTTCTTCCTTGACCAGCTCCTGCCTGCTCTGCTGAGTCTGGTTTGTTTATTGGTTTCTTTGTTACCTTTTTAAAATCTGTAAGTAATTCATGCTTGATATGTGTGTTCTATTCATTGCTTTGCTATCATCTATCACTTTTTTGCTGCTATCAGATGACCAATCTTAGAACTATTTATAATTTCCTTATATAGAGAGCAAGGTACTAAAGGTTCCATCTATGAATGATATGAATTCCATTTTGACCACCTAGCAATCTTATTTTTAGATTCCTTGTGGATTCACAATGTGTTCTAGAATGTTCGTGAATTTTTCATATGTACATTGAACCTCATACTCCTTAGGAACAACATATGTGTGTTTTCAGGGTGAGTAGTTTGGGTTTTGTTACAGGTTGCAGACAGACACATCTGGAGATCGGCATTAGAAAATGGACGGTATGAGCTGTTAAGTGAAGGAAACAAGGAAAATGGGGTCATTAAAACTGTGAATGAAAATGTAGAAGAGATGGAAATTGATGAGCAAGCAAAGATCATAGTGAAAGACAGGTACAAAAAGTATTTTTTAAAGTAACCATCACTTTCCCTTGCCACTCTAATTATAATTTTTTTCTAATGTAAATGTTTCTTTTTATTTGAAAAAATTGTTTTAAAATCTTATTGTAAGGACTAATATTTATAACCATTGAAATGATGGTTTTGCTTAAACCTCCGCCAAAAGACAACTTAAAATCATGATAATTTCTCAAGTTTAAAAAAGTCTTTGAGCCCTGACCAGTGTGGCTCAGTTGACTGGGTGTCGTCCCATAAAGTGTAGGGCCACTGGGTCAATTCCCGGTCAGGGCACATGCCTGAGTTGTGGGTTCAGTCCCCAGTTGGCGCATGTGTGAGAGGCAACCGATCAATGTTTCTCTTACACGTTGGTATTTCTCCCTTTCTTTCTCCTTCCCTTCCCCTCTCTTTAAAAATAAATAAATAAAATCTTTTTAAAAAATAAATAAAATTTAAAAGTCTTTGAACCTAAAATGTTATTAATTTCAAAAAGTAACTTTATACTATCCATTTTTCTTTTCTGTAGCAAGATTTAGTAAATTGTGGTAGACTTAAATATTATTTGAACTAATAATCAGAACCTCTTTATCTATAGATGGGTACTTTTACCTTTATGGAATTATTTTGGATAATGTCTGCCCTTAAGGAGTTTATTGTCTGGAAGGAAATGGTAGACATTAAGCTAGCAATTATAGAACAAGTGAGAGTTCTGATAAAAGTAAATATCCAGTGCAAATGTAGTACATAGAAGGGCTATTTTTCTTGGTAGAGCATGGAAAGCAGCAAAGAAAATGCCAGAGGAAGTGATTCCAAACCCTAAACTTGGGGAAGATAGGATACTGGTAAGAAAGACAGCAAACCAAAGGCTTTGAGTGAATGGGTTTGTCTTTTTAAATGACCGTTGCAACCGCAGCAAGGAGACTTGCTGCAGGGGGAGTAAGACTGGAGGCTGAGGGACCAGGTGGGAGGCAGCTACAAGCCGATGCAAGAGAAACAGAGATGAGCTGCCTGAGATGCTTATCCTTTCAGGCCCGTCCCAGTGTCTCCTCCCTGAAACCTTCCCCATATGCCTGTCTTACCCACCTTCCCCCTCCACATATGTGCCCTCTGACCTCCTTAAATGACATGATACTCAGTTTAGCCCTTGATTCATGTGTATATCTCCTTTTCCTACACTCTTATGAAAGCTCCTTGAGATTGAGGAAACTGTTTCTTACACAGGTATAAACAAGCATTTGGATAAATGAGTGGACTCAAATCTCACCTAATAGTGTTTTTAAGTACCATAAACTCTTCCTTGTTTTAATTGTAGACTTTTGGGCATAAAAACAGAAACTCCGAGTACTGTCTCAACCACCACAAGCACACCGCAGTCCGTGAGCAGTGTGGTCCGTTTTCTGGCAACGGCGCTCTTTCAAATAGAGCAGGGCATTGAGCGGCGTTTCCTCAAAGCTCCACTTGGTGAGTATCTGTTTTTAATTCAAAATAGTAGTTATATTTTAAAATTGCCCTTTAATTAATAGAACTTTATTGGCTGGCATAATAAAATTGATTGACTGACTTGAAAAATTTAAGATTGTATTTACATTTTTATGAGAGTTCTTTCAAGTGAGATTTATTTTTTAAATAATACTTAAATACTATTTTTTAATTACTTTATTGTTCTTCGATTACAGTTGTCTGCATTTTCTCCCCTCCCTCCTCCCCACTCCACCCAACCCCACCTCCCTCCTTTGCTTCCACCCTCCCCTAAATACTATTTTTTAAAATGTATTCTAGATACTCACTTTAATAAATGTCTTTTTAACTATTTCTGTCAATCTCTTCTTTTGTGAAACCTTCATCACAAGAAAGATAACCAACACCTGTGGCTGATCAGGCCCTGAATAGCCAGAGATTGTACATAAATTTTTTTGTTATTATTTTAAACAGAGCCCCAGAGAAGCTACTTCAATGTCCACCATTAAGGGCATAGTTTAATCATGGGGTCACTAACCTGAACACTTTACAAGAAGTGCTAAGTCAGAAATACCAAGTGGTAAACGACACATGGATGAGGAAATGTTCTATAATTTATGGCTAACATGATACAAATAATACTATGTAGATCATGTTTCAGCAGTTTATGAAATTGATATGCTTTTAGGGACTAGTCAAGGAACTGTAATCATTATGTCTTTAGGAAAATAGGTGTTTCAAATTCCAAATCAATTTTCATGTTATCCTCTATTTCCCTGTGGTCTCTGAGATGTTGAGTTAATTTATAATTCATCATCTCAAATAGTTTATATCCTATATTTCAATAATGGGATACTATAAGAAACAGTTTTTTAAAACTGTATCTTTCTGGTCTCGTGTTGAAAGAGCAACTTGAATAGACTAAAATCCTTTAAAAATTATTTGAATAGTATCTGTTGAGTAGTGAGAACAAAGTTTTGTGAACAGATGGTGCTATTAGAACAAGTCTAGAATGTGACTGTATTCATAAAGTGTTTTTAAGTTGAAGAGCTTCTGACCAGTATCTCATTGTTCTAATAAGCCTATTCATATCTTTATAAATTAATCATTTTACCATGAGCTTAATAACTCGCTTTTCACATTGAAAGTAGCATTCATAAGAAATAAAATACATGTGGTCACATCTCACAAAAACATCACAGTTTGTATTTACTGTATCACTCTTATTTCCCAGTCTTCAGTATTTCTTTTTTTTTAAGTGCACTCAATCTGTGCCAGTCTTCAATATTTCTTAATATTTTCTGTCTAAATCAAACTACATGATGAGTGTTCTCTCTGTATTATTTCTTACAACCACATGTTGAAACTGCAATTACCTCAATTAAAATTTCATTCAAAAGTTATTTGTAGATTATGTAGCTCCTATAAATGTGAGATATTCCTACTACTCATTAATATTATGATTCCAAAAGGAGTAAGGGATAAAACAGTCCTGCTGATTTTTATACTTCTGAAATTGCCATCACTTCAAGTTGTTTATAAGTTTAAGAGGGGAAGAAAACAAATTGTCTAGTGCGTCTGTGTTTTCATCAGTGCATCTTGTGAACCATGTAGACAAAGGGAACAAGTTAACACTGGGAGATGCTGCAACTTATGTCTGGGAGCTGTAGGAGAGCTATCGTGTTCTTACGCTGGTTTGTGGAACGGCAGTGTCAGAATATTCATTTCACCTGAAAGATTTTTAAAAACAGTTATAATTTGGAATTTTATATAAGATAAAGGTCTACTTACCTTACTTACTTGGCGTATGTTAGTCAAAGTCAGATGTTGATCATTTATATTATGGATATTACCATTGCTGCCCCATAAAAAGTTAATAGTAAAACTGATGTCTGTAGCTCTTTATTTTATGCTTAAGTCTTTGAGGGGTCTGTTTTGGTTTTTTTTTTTTCCAAGATTTTATTTATTTATTTTTAGAGAGAGGAGAAGGGAGGGAGAAAGAGCAATGTATGGTTGCCTCTCACATGGCCCTAACCAGGGACCTGTCCCGCAACCCAGGCATGTGCCCCGACTGGGAATCAAACCGGGACCCTCTGGTTCCCAGCCCGCGCTCAATCCACTGAGCTACACCAGCCGGGCCTTGAGGGGTCTGTTTTGAATGGTATGGCAGGAAAGGGAGGTACCTCTGGGGTTTTAAGATAGTCTGAATATTTGGAGCAAGGTAATCAAGAATATCATTCATCTGAAGGGGAGGGAAAGTTCCACTTTATAAATGTTTTCAGTAGAATATAAAAATCTCCATTCTTGATAATTTTTCAGCACAGCAAGTTAACTGTAGTAGTTTTTCCAGTTTAGCTTCAGAGATTACTTCAGTTTCTTGAGGAAGCAAAATAAGAAATAAAAATTTTACTTATGTTCTATCTTCCCTAATATGTCATTTTTATTCTAGGGATTAATCACATTGGTAAAACTAGGCTTTTTTTTAACTTGGGAAGATAATTATATTTCAAGTAACTATTTAGATAAGATTTGTGAAGACTATTGAGGTTAATAATTTTTGTTATTTATAAAATCATGCTTATGGTTGAACCCTTAAGCTGTAAAAAATCCTTAAAGTAACTATCAACTTGAAAGGTAGCACAAATTAATAAAGATTAAAAGGGAGATGGGGAGAAAGGACAAGAAAAAGAGAAGGGAAGATCAATCTAATATGAGAGATGGTAAATTTTTAACTTTTTAAAGAACTTTGCCTTTTTTTTGTTAAGAATAGTATAGGAAATAGAGAAGCCAAAGAACTTATATGTACGACCCATGGACATGAACTAAGGGGATGGGGGTGCAGGGCAGAGCGGGGATGAAGGAGAGAAAAAAATTGGTACAACTATAATAGCATAATCAAAATATACTTAAAAAAGGGGTGAAAAAGAACTTTGTCTCTTTAGACAATTATTATTTTACTTTATATATTGCTGAATACTGGTTTGCATATTTAGCTTTTGAAAGAAAACCTTGGATTTGATATTTTGGAAGGGAATATCTTTTTAACATTTTCCTTTCTACATTTCACACCTCAGCTAATCATACTCTTTTAAGTCTACATTGAAATAGTTAACAATGGTGAATCTTACTGTACTTAGATGTTAGTGAAAAGATTGAAGAGCTCTGGAATGCATGTTCACTTATTTTGCATATAGTATTTATTCATGGCAGTTTTTCTGTTAGTAGCATAGGGAGATTTGCAGGTCGGAGTGTGTGTTTGGTCTCCTGGAGAAGCCTAACAGCGTGGTCGTGGGGGTTACTGTGTGGCAGTTACCAGTGGAAACCTCCCAGAGTGATATTTGGTCATGCGACTCTACCAATATTTTGTGTTAGTCAAGTCCTTTCATTTAGTAATTTCTTGAGGAATTTATCTGACCTAGCATAACGGAAGATGAAATAGAAACAAGATATTGCTGCCCATGAGCATTGTATAATCTGAAGAAGAAGCAAGGTTTAAGATTTTTAAAAAACAACAGGAAAATGGAATCAATGGTATATACTGTTTTTATCCTCATTTAAATACTATATGAAAATAGAAAAAGATAGATATCCATTTATATTTATTTTATATTTAGAATATTTTAAAGTGGGTAGGAGTACTTAGGGTGAAAATTGGACCTTGAGCTACCACTGGTATAATTTCTTAAACTTGGGAAATAAACCCATCATGTTTGACCAGCCTTTCAGTTAAAAACCATTCAAACTGATTTTCAGAGTTCCAAAAGATCTTCATAATTTGTCTTTTTCTTCCACTCTTTCACATTGGCCTCTGCAACCTTATTTCTTGCCATTACCAGTAAGAATGCCCGCTGATTTATCCAGAAAGATTTCTGCAAGATCTTTGAATTAGCAGTTCTTACTGTCTTTTTCCTTGGGGGTTTCACTCAGGCCAGAACCTTTCATGAAGCCTTATATCAAAAACCAAGATAAATAGCACAAAATGAGAGGGTGGAAGCAAGTCAGATGGACTCTATTGTGTTTATTTCCCACTTTGCTAGTATTTCTCTTTAGTTTTGTCTGAGGAGTCATTTGAACCATGTATGCATTTTTTTCCTCACCCATTGAGTGATTAATCTATTATTTTTAGAAATTCTGTTGCTTTTCAACTCCTTATTTACCCATGGTTTCAAATGTTTATTTCTTTCATCAGTTGGTTGCCTCTCACACACCCCAACGGTGGGAGGACCTGGCCTACAGCCCAGGCAAGTGCCCTGGCTGGAATTGAACCAGCAGTTTGTGAGATTGCAGGCCAGCACTCAGTCCACTGAGCCATGCCGGCCAGGGCTCAGATGTTTATTTCTTAAAACATAGTAAACAGTTATTTAATATTCTGTGTGTAATTCTAATATTTCAAGTCTTTATGGCTTAGATTTTGCTGGCTCTTGTTTATAGTGTTTTGTTTCCACCTGTGCCTTGTGGGTTTTGACTATTAACTCTCATTTCTCAGAACTTATTATGGATATTTCTTCAGAGAGAATTTGCAAAGATTTGTACATGTTTCTCCATTCACCTGAAATCACTACTAACCCTGAACCACTGTAAAATCTTAGCTTGTGGTTTTTCAGGTTTTAAACCTGTTCAAGGCTCTGCTTATAGTTACATATCTTAGGGTATTTTTATTTCCCCTTTCTACCCAACACCGAGGTCCAAATGTGCAGATTTCTGTACTGTCTCTTTCTTTCTTCGCACTACCCTTCCCACATTAAAAGTATAGCGTTTTGGAGTCCTAGCTTTTTAGAGGGCGCTCCCCACGTTGGGTAGGAACTTCGGTTTCATGTCCTGTCTCTCTCGCCCTGCCTCATAGTCACACAGGAGCTCAGGACCCACTCGTGTTTGGCAGGTCTGTTGCTTTATGACTCGAACTCACTGTGTATATCTTCACTCTCCCAGCTATCTTAAAATTTCTTAAAGGTAGGGACCATCGGACTGACTCGGAAGCCCACATTCTCTTAACCGTTATGCTGCTGCCCAAGAGGTTGTAGTTGAAGATAATAATAGGAAATATGGCATGAATAGGACCAGACTATGAATGGAGTTCTTATATACCTTGCAGAATTTTGATATGATGTGGTCAACCCTTCTTAATTAAGTATAATATCTTAGGAAAACTAAGGTGGTAGCAATATTGAAGATTAATTAAAGATGGAAACCAGCCCTGGCTGGCGTAGCTCAGTGAATTGAGCGCGGGCTGGGAACCAGAGGATCCCGGTTCGATTCCCAGTCGGGGCACATGCCTGGATTGCGGGCCAGGTCCCCAGTGGGGGCCATGTGAGAGGCAACCGTACATTGGTGTTCCTCCCTCTCTTTCTCCCTCCCTTCTCCTCTCTCTAAAAATGAATAAATAAAATCTTAAAAAAAAGAAAAAGATGGAAACCACATGCCATTGTAAAACAGTAGACTGGCTAGATTGAAGACATCTAGTCAGATGACTCTTTATAAATTTTTTAGCCTAGAAGACAAGTGGATGCTCTTGTTAATGGCAGAAGGTTTCAAATGTTTCTACATAAATATTGATGTTGAAGGCTCATTTTGGGAGGTATTAACATTTTTTATTTACCTCACTTTAAAAATAATGTTTTCTTAGAGGTAGGAGACTGTATTGTCTTTTGTTGGCATTTATACATAATTGAAATTTTTCAGTAACAGTATATTGAGGTATAATTCACACATTAAATGAAATTCATCCTTTTAACATATATAATTCAGTGTTTTTCAGTATATTCACAGTTGTATAGCCATCTACTACTGTTTATTTTCAGAACATTTTTATCAGCCTCAAAAGAAACCTCATATGTGATATTTAACTGTGAGCAATGTTTCATCTGAAATTGAGGAAGTAACATCCTTGATTCAAACGAATAGTACCTCACTTGTAACCACATTTCTCCAGTTTTCTAAATTAGATCAAGATTTATTACAGAAATTAGATTGAGAACACATTGCCTGAGTTATTTTTTTAACTCTCGACATCCCCAAGCATTTGATGTACAGATTTAATATAAACAAGATGTGGCTCAGCAAATATTTTCTTTAACATAAGGCTTTTGTTTTTAATATCAACATGATATTTTTGTTAAGTGTTACAAGAGAAGAGCTGTAAATTTTATCCTGTTTAAACTACCAAGAAAGTAGTTCTAGGAGACGTCTGGGGTTTGCTTTAGAAACCTTAATCATTCTCCCTTTTCATTTAAGATGCCAGTGACAGTGGGCGTTCTTATAAGACAGTCCTGGACCGTTGGAGAGAGTCCCTTCTTTCTTCTTCTAGTCTGTCCCAAGTCTTTCTTCACCTCTCCACCTTGGACCGTAGTGTGATATGGTCTAAATCTATACTGAACGCTCGCTGTAAGATCTGCCGAAAGAAGGGCGATGCCGAAAACATGGTCCTTTGTGACGGCTGCGATCGGGGTCACCATACCTACTGCGTTCGACCGAAGCTCAAGGTATTTTTTTCTTCTTCTAAGTCTCAGATTAGAATTGAGACATTGAGATTTTGAATGACAGATGATTAATGAACATTTGCATGATTTGTCAGACTGTGCCTGAAGGAGACTGGTTTTGTCCAGAGTGTCGGCCAAAGCAACGTTCTAGAAGACTCTCCTCTAGACAGAGGCCGTCCTTGGAAAGTGATGAAGAGATGGAAGACAGCATGGAAGGTGAGGATGATGACATTGATGGTGATGATGAAGACGGTCAAAGTGAGGAGGAAGAATATGAGATAGACCAAGAGGAAGATGACTCTCAAGACGAGGAAGAAGTCAGGTAAGCCCTAACATGCAATAAAATGAGGGTTGTGAGTCTTAACCAGACGATCTCTTGACTACTCACATACACATGGAGTGGTCGGGGTTCGTCAGTTTTTTCACTCTCTTATGTAATACGGTAGCTTGAAGTTACCCATGCTTTATGTATTACGAACATTTGAATTTTCCCCAAGGAAATATAGTAGCTGTGTGAGCTTAGCCAGGTCATAAAATCAAGTATGAGTTCAAGTTTGGACAGGAACAACAATCAGGCCCATATTAATGTTGATTTTACTTAATTTTATGCCTAAAGCAGCAAATAAATAGCCCAGAGGATATTCATGAGATAAAGATGGAAGCGGCTTCTCAATGCCTCTCTTACTTTTTCAGGGACTTAGTTATACCCAAATGTTGGTGATCTTGGCAGTCCATACAGAGAGAGAGATGTCAGGAAGCATATTATATTTGTATACTCCTACCACATCAGCATCCAGAAACAAATTTAACCAAATATCCTGCAACTGAGCAAATTATGTCACCTGGGCATAATCAATATGTTTAGGGTCTGTTTTTTTCTACTATGCCAGTGATGGGGTAGTTTCCCTTATTTGTCCCTCAAACCTTCCCCCGCTTCTAATATTTGAACCCCATTCATGTGGAATCAGGAAAGTGAATATGAAGCGACCTAGAACTAGCAAAGTACAAAAAGGCCACAGTCTGAGGAAGGTAAATAGAGAGAACCATGCCATTGGCTTGAAACAAATTATTGTTTTTTTCATAGCTTCAACTAGCAGGAGCCATATTTCCTATAGCTTAAAAGGGCAATATTATGTTAAGCATAAACATGATAAAGAATTTGGAAAATTCTTGGAAATATTTTAGGGAAACTGGAAGTCTAGGTATATGAGGAGATGGATAAACGGGGGGAGATTAAATCTAGTTTTGTATTTTCCAGTAGAATAAGATGGCAAAGAGATTCTTGGCTTGGTATTCAAAAACAAAAGATTTAAAGCCTATTTTAGTTTGTTGGGCTTTTTTATTTAAATCCTCACTCGAGGATATGTTTATTCATTTTAGAGGTGGGGGAAGAGGAACATCGATGTGAGACAGAAACATCTATCAGTTGCCCCCCACGGGCGCACCCCGGGGACTGAACCTGCAGCCTTTTGCTGTAAGGGATGACGCTCCAACCAACCTAGCTACCTGGCCAGGGCTTAAGGCCTATTTTAATGGCAGCTATCGGCAGAAACTGTAGATTACCCCAGTATCAGTGATAATAAGGAAAGAAAAGATTTGCATTTTAAGATTAGTTCATCATTCTTTAAGTTTTTCAACACGATTAAATCTATTTATTGGTTCTCCTATAGATTTTATTATCGTTTATCACAATTTAGGCTTTGATTTTCATGGTGATGTTCTGGAGTTACTAAGAAAATAATAAATATTCTCTTTGCATTACAAAAAAATATATAGCCCTGGCTGATGTAGCTCAGTGGATTGAGCGCAGGCTGCAGACCAAAGGGTCGCTGGTTCGATTCCCAGTCAGGGCACATGCCTGGGTTGCAGGCCAGGTCCCCAGTGGGGGCCATGTGAGAGACAACCACACACTGATACTTCTCTCTCTCTCTCTTTCTCCCTCCCTTCCCCTCTCTCTAAAACTAAAATAAAACGTTTAAATATATATATACATACATACATACACACACGCACGTGCATGTATATATATATATATATATATATACACACACAGTTGAGATTTCCACTAAAATTTTGTTAGCTCTAAGTTTAAAGAATTAAGCCTAGGATAAGTCTCAGTAATATAGAAAAGTAATAGGTAGAACTCATTGGCTGAATACTAGGAAAAGGGGAATAGAAGTAACTGTGTATTTATTATGGCTCTGTACAATAATTGTGTTTTCTAACAATATTTGTAGTCCACCGAAACGAGGAAGACCACAAGTCAGATTGCCGATTAAAACAAGAGGGAGACTGAACTCTTCTTTTCCAAGTCGTGGCCAACGAGATCCCAGAAGATACACTTCAAGGAGTCAGCAGAGTACACCAAGAACAACTGTTTCTTCTAGAGCTACTGGTAGAAGCCTAAGAAAGATAAAATCTGCTCCTCCTACAGAAACTAAATCTTTAAGAATTTCCGGTCGTTCTACTCGCCAGAGTCATGGCCCATTACAACAAGATGTGTTTGTGGAACTACTTAGTCCTCGTAGAAAACGCAGAAGCAGGAGAAGTGCTAATAATACACCAGAAAATAGTCCCACCTTCCCTAACTTCAGAGTCATTGCCACAAAGCCGAGTGAGCTGTCACGATCTCTCAATGTTGCTTCAAAACTTTCTCTCCAAGATAGTGAATCCAAGAGAAGAGGCAGGAAAAGACATTCTCCAGGTATGAAGAAGTCTGATTCAAACTATCCTTCCCTAAGAAAATTGAATCATTTGGGAAGATTGTGTTGAGATACTTTGGATTACTTTTGAAAGGTTGTCACTAAGACATACAGAGTTTTAGGGAGCAACCAGACCCGAATGAAGCACAATGTTCATTGAAGGGAAGGGGTAGCTATTTGGGGAATAAAGGTAAACTATATTACTAGTATTTTTACTAGTAGGACAGCATAGTTGTGAGAAATTTGCAGTGTTCTGTTTTTGTTTTTGTTTTTTTATTGTTGTTCAAGTACAATTGTCTCCATCCCCCCCACCACGCCCCCTGCCCCAGCCATCCCCACCTCCCCCCCTCAAACTCACCCCACTTGGCTTTGTCCATGTGTCCTTCATACATGTTCCTGATGGCCCCTCCTTACTATCCCCTATTATCCCCCTCTCCTCTGGTTACTGTCAGATTGTTCTTTATTTCAGTGTCTCTGGCAGTGTTTCGTTTTTAATGGAGAGACTTGGCCAATATTTGAACAGACTCAACATACCACATTATAACACATTCCATCCTCTTCCACCTTAAGACACACATACTCATTATCTTCTCGACACACGGTGTCGGACTCTTTGGTGGGATTCCCACTCGACGTACTGAATGTGGGCGGTAGCGCGTTGGGGGCAGTAGTATTTCACTCTAACGGAGTGATCGCAGTCCATCCAACTCTGATCATTGTTGTTTATCGTAACTTGATTCATATAGTAATCTCTTTATTCATTTATCTCTTCAATCCTTTTTTTTCCTTTAATGGCATTAGTAACAAAAACTTTATTTCCAAAATGAAGTGAAATATAAAATGCTACTGTCCTTTGAAGAATTGTAGATAGGTTGTATTACATTATTCAAACAATGACAGGAGTAAAGAATTTTGGGTGACACAATGGGATATAATTAGTCTGTTTATTTAGTCACCACGTTGTCAGGTTTTGGGGGTAAGTATCAGGTAACTTTACACCAAGATTTAATTAGATTTGATCTCTTTATCTGTTTTGCTTTTCCCTGAATCTGAACTCCAAACTAGTACACATAAAACATTTTATTCAAAAACACTCTGATGAAAAAAAATATTCTGTTAATGTTTTGTGAGATCACTAAGTCTAAGGACATATAAAGAGGGGAATGTGTGAATTTACATTTAAGTATAAAATTTGAATTCATATGTGGATTATACTACTACCCTTTTCTACTAATTTGTATACCTTACATTTCATTATATACCTTAGAGTTTATGAGAAAGCATCTTGCTTCAAGAAAATTCCCCATATAAAATTAGTTATAAAAATAATCCTTATTATTGAGAATTATTTTTCATTATGCAAGGTAATTTACAAAGAGGCCTAGTGTCTAGATCTGAAGAGATAACTTTCCTATTAACGTGCTCTAGGAAACAGTGGAGCATTGCTTACTGGGATTTTACTATAGTTGAAGACATATTTTTAATAAAACAGTGAAAAATCCACAAATTTTGTTCTAGAATTTTCTTTTGTATTATACTCATTTTATTTATAGTCTGTTCCCAACGACTGTTTAATGCAACTGGAAATTTTTAAGATCAGAAGGAAATAATGAATATTTGGTAGAGATTTTCATACCTCAGAATGTAAGTTATTTTAACATCTCAGTGCCTAGATTGTCACTTTTGTTTGAATTTACTTCATATTTATATGCGCTGTTTAGCTTGTAGTGATCAAATATTTTGCTTTGCCATCACATAAAAATAATTTAATTATTTATTTAGAATCATCGCCTGTGACACTGAATCGAAGAAGTTCAGGCCGACAAGGAGGAGTTCATGAACTGTCTGCTTTTGAGCAGCTTATTGTAGAATTGGTACGGCATGATGACAGCTGGCCCTTTCTGAAACTTGTTTCTAAAATCCAGGTATATTTCTAGACTTTGTAAAATGTATCCCTGTATATTATTTGATATAGTCTGTGTGGCAGTTTTGAGACAGTCCAAACACCTATTAATTACTATGCACTTTTTTTAAACATTTGAAAAGTTGGTCTCAATGTTGGGAAAAATGGAGTTAGATATCATAGTCTCCTCAATCCCTTCTAATTCTGTGACTGATTCTTGTAAGTGATGACAGTGTGTTGTTATAACTTCAATGTTTTTATTCAGGGTAGTGAATCTGAATAGAGTTAATTCAACTGAGTACCATTACTGGTATTTCTCTCATGTAAAACAGTGGTTCTCAAATTTCAGCATACTCCAGAATCACCTGGAAAACTTGTTAAAACACAGATTGCTGGGCGTACCCCCGAATTCTTGATTCACTAGGGCAGGGATGATGCCCAATCATTTGCATAACTGACAAATCCCCAGATAATGATGGTGCTTGTCCAAAGACCACAGTTTGAGAACATTGATTTAAAAACTAAGTACTCTTCAGTGACAGAGATGGCCTAACCTAACCTAACTAAGGGATTAGAGATTGTGCTGTAGTTGTTTATACATTTGACCCTCGAACAATATACGTTTGAACTACACAGGTCCACTTATATGTGGATTGTTTTCAATATATATTGGAAAGTTCTTTGGAGATTTTCTTACTACTATGTAGCAATTATATTGATTACACTAGGCTACCGTAAAGCAGCCGTATTGCTGCTTCTTTGTTATCAATATATGAATCATTATACCTGTAAATAAATATGAGTCTCTTCACGTATTTTTTCATATTTGATGTCTAGTGTTAGTAATATGTATAACATCTACAGTGTTTTGTATCATATAAGACAATATTGATGTAAGTACTGACAGGTGATTCATCTCATAAACAGATAGTGTAAAATTATGGCATCAATAAATACGCACAGTGCTTTAAATGAATTATCCTAATGATTAGCTTTTTTTTTTTTAATTAACCTTGGTTTCAAACTTTATTCCCAGGCTTCTTCAGCTTAATTAGCAGCAAAAAAAAAAAA